>JAJJWW010002976.1:0-23779 GCA_023531295.1 Papaver armeniacum
CTCAAATTGGGTAATTTCTTCTTTTTTCTCCGTGCGACTCAAAGTAGCTATAAAACTCAAAACAAGCGTAAAATACATAATTTACAAGAAAAATAGCAAAGAAAGCATAAACAATAGATAGTAAATAGGATGTATTCTACACCCTATCAGCGCCGTGGAAGAATTCTCCTTGGAAGAATTGGGGGTCGGTAAGCAAAATGGGGCCGGCCTCATTCGGAATGCGTGTGGCGCATTTAGGGCGACCTGATTGGTCGATGTGAAGTGGGGCCGGCAAGCTGGGGCGTGGCCACACTTCCGGTGCGTTGCGGCGGATTTAAATCGACCTGATTGGTCGAGGGAAATAGGTCCGGTTTAGGATGGGGCGTGGCCAATGGCAAGGCCACACTTCCCTTTGCTGCTGCGGCTCAGCTTTTTTCGATTAAGGCGAGGTTTTGCACTGCTAATCCATGGCGGATTAACTACCTAGTTTGCCTAAGCTTAATTTTTTGACAAGCAAGGTCTAGTATGTTGCGCGAGGCGCGAAACCCCGACTTCGCAAGTTTGTAAGGTTGATTGAATTCTATGTGTCGACACGAGCTCTTTTAAGTTCATTGCCGAGAGAAACATGCTTTCGATTGAATACCTTATCTTGAGATCTTATTCTTGATACTTGGAGATTCATGCTACTGCTCACGAGTGAACACGAATCGTCATGCCATATCAACATTAAGAGTTCGGTAGGAGAACATAACATAGAAGGCATTCCGAGGAACTTATATTAAGCTAATATGCGAGGCGCCGAAATTCTGAACATGCGGGGTTGCTTGATCTGGATAAATTTCATGTAAGTATATTGAGCGGCTCAATAAATTTGCCGGTGGAGAGGTTAGCACACGTGGCTCTATTTCCTTGCGAGTCACGTCCCATCGGATGCAAGGTTTTACGATTTTAACCCTAAGCTAAAAACTACCATCAACAATAGGTTATCTCAGTGTTATGTTCGGGATAAATATGTTCTCTCAAGAATCCGTAAAATTCTCTTCCCATAGGTAGTGGAATCCATAAAATTCTCTTCCCATAGGTAGAGATTTGAAGAGGAAAAAAAACATAACTAGTCATAAAAACCCAAGGTGACCAAACTTGTGGTACAAAAACCCCATTCAAATGTTGGGATCCTTTAAAACTCTATCTTAAACAAAATTGATACAAAAACCCAAAATTTTTAAAAATTAATACAAAACCCAAATTTCAAAATTGGTTTCATCAATTTTATGATGAAACCAAAATTGGTTTCATCAAATTCTTTGGGGTTTTGTGTTACTTTTGTTTTGATGGGGTTTTTGTGTTACTTTTGTTTTGATGGGTTTTTTTGTGGATGGATAGTGATACTTTTGGGGTTATAACTCGCGGATCGACAAAAAAAGATAGTTTCTTTCTTAATGAAATCAAAAAAATCCAAAAAAGTCTTGGATTATGAAAACATAAAATAAATTGAATACCAAAGATTTTAAGGCTTTTTGAATATCTAATTTGAATACTTAGGATTTTTATGGAATTAAATATCCAAGATCTGAATGTCTCGGATTTATGTAGAATCTATAAAATTCTAGTTTGAATACCACAAACTCATATAGATTCCCAACTATTTATAAAAATACATTTAATACACCCATGCTAGTCTTTTTTTCTTTCTTTTTTCCAGGGATTGTCCCCTTGTGAGTATGTCTATGTTGCTTTGTTTTATTTTTCTTTGATCTCTAAGAGTATCTTTTTGCCTACCACAGGTAGGCATCTTTAATATATCTTTAACCTATGTCGATAAAAGGTATCAGGTTAGATTTTGGCTCGCGTAAAAACATTATTTTGAGATCGATGTTACTATAACACATTAGTAAAGTTCTTTGGGTAATAATACAAGTGACCTAAGTTCGAAATTCGTTACACCGATCAATCAAAGAAAATAAAAAACATTTAGAGTGAGACTATAAAGCCAACAAGGATTAGCCCAGGTGGCCAGGTGCCTGACTCTGCAGATCGAGTCTCCACTCAAGAGTTTAGAGATCTCATAAAAACTCCTCTTATTATGTAAATTATGGGGTTGAGCCAGGTGTGCTCATGGGAGTAGGCTCAGTGGCTACTATTGTTATATTTTGTTAGTATAATTCTTCCGCCATGTCCTTTGTATCTTTGTGTTCATGTAGTTCATAATATTGTTTGACATTTTGTTGTGCCGTGTCTGTAGTTACATTCATGTAGATCCATTAGTCTATTTCTTTTGTTGTATATCTTGTGTTATTACTGGTTGAAACTGATTTCATCATATGTTTCCACTATATGAAATCTAGTTTCCTCTTGTATTCCACTATATGAAATCTTTGTACATCACATGGTATTACTGAATGAAAACGGTTGCATCATGTGTTGCCACTGTATGAGTCTAATTTCACCCAAGTTTAAAATTATTATTATGAGTGAAATATGATTTAGTTGTTGCAGGAAGAAAAAGCGTGTCGAGACTGTTGGTGAATCAAGAACAAAGAATAATCTTGATTCGAAGGTTCTTGGTAAATTAAGTACGAAAAATGGTCGTGATATGAACATAGTTGGTGAATCAAGAACGAAGGATGGCATGATGTGAACAACTACAAAGAGCTGAGACTATGTGGTTTCGTTAGGTTGTTTAGCACTAGGTCGCTACAAAAAAATAAACTATCTATGAGTTTTAAGTTTTTTGCTTGTAAAACTTTATATTTTCATTCTGAATTTATATATATATCATAATCACTGTTATAAAAAAAGGTGGTCTTTGACTTTGAGATTTGAGAGTCATTAGACGGACAGGATTTGCCGGAGAGGGTCATCTTGTGGTCGGGATCGCCCTGATCGAGCTATGACTTGGACGGCTGGGAATGATAGGTTGTGTTGCGGGGAATCATACACCACCACCTCTTTCCTTCCTCAATACGAGTATTATTCATGTCCTTTCTTATCAGTTATCTCTTTCTCTGTATCACCAGCAACATCGATTAAATTTATCTTAGTTATCTCTTTCATGTCCTTTCTTATCTCTTTCTCTTCCGTTTTGCTTTATACTTTGGATTCAAATTGTTGAATTTATCTTAGTTATTGACATTATTATTTATCAATTAGAGTTTTTATTTTTTTTTATCTCATCTCACTTCCGTAAAAATTAGGGCAAAATTATTCATCAATTTGGGTTTTGTGAGAATCAGTTTTATTGAGTATGTTGTTAGATAATTAATCCTTTCTTCTCCTCTTCTTCCTTTTTTTTTTTTTCCAGTTTCACCGAAATTGAAGACTTTAAATCGAGTTTTGACACCGCCTCTCTAACCTGTACTACTTTGTGATAGAAAAGGGTTTCGGTAGAAAAATATATGAACCCGAAGCCCAAATCAAGGTTCTGTTGACCCTTACAATGTCAGGTATTCAAAGTTCTGTTATTAGTTGAATGTGGTTATAATTTTGTAATCTTTATGTGAATTGGTGTTTATTATATGTGATCAGGAAAGATTCCATCGTTATTAGTTATTTGGTTAGTAAACACAAATTCTAGGGTTTGCTAAATTTTTTAGCTTTATCTCATGTTCTCAATTCTTCCATTTAATCTCAGATGTGTTACTTCGGCTTCAATTGGTAAGGAATAATGTTGGTGGTGATATTACAGAAGCAAGTAAATGGGGTAATTCGAACAATCGATGTTTGGCCAGATTTGATTCCTGATTCGTGGTAATCTCTTCTCCTGATTCGTCTCTTAGACAAACCCTAGGCCTTTACTTTTTGCTTCGGGTTGTAATTGACTTTTGGATTGTGTGGTTTTTGTTTTGATTTTTGTAGGTGCAGAGAGTCTAATCTGAACGATGGGTGTTTTAGTATGTTTTTGAAATTCTTATTCAGATATTATGCTTGCGTAGCAGGTGAAGTTGTAGTCCTATATTTGCTTCATAATTGAATTTTCATTTTTGAGGTATGCTTGGAAAGACAGGGAGACAGAGCGAAAGATGTAGGGAAGATGTATTTCTTTTATAATCTCCTTAGCTTGGCACACCTACTAAAGTTGCCATTCAGAACCATGAGAAAGTAGAGTGCATTAGTGTTGTGGAAAGATGGACTTTTGTTTGCATGTAAATAATGCGTAGGGATGCTAGACAGAATTTTACTTAATATCAAGTCCCTCCGGAGTAGAATTAAAGGTATCCTAAACTTGGAATTGGACATCATCGTCCTTGACCTGTAATGGAGTTGATGAATAGAAGGAACCATCAACTACGACGGGGTAATATTACAGTAATTCTTCACTCTGAGTTGATGAAATCTAATAATGTCTCTCTGAGTAAGTAATAGGTACATGTCTCTCTGAGTTCATACAATGGCTACTTATGATATTTTCGTAATAGTTCAGTTAAATTTATTTAGGAATATTTATTGATTTTTTCCGGTTTGGATTTACAGGGGAACAACAAGATCATAAAAGAACAAACATGGCATAAAGTGGCTTCAGGCACCAGCGAGGATAACGCGTCTTTTGATATGCAATTTTGTAAGTATGATTTCTATTGTGGATGCTTTTAGAATGTTCCTATATTGGTTCTTGGTCGTTGTGTATGTCAAACCCCGATGAAACCATTTCAATAAGGTTTCTGAAGCGGTTATGGGACAACTACTAGGTGGTGAGTTTGTGAGTTTAGGTCGCCCTATTATGTGATATTATCCAGCAGGCAAAGATAGGGGGCTTTGATTGTCTATTGCAATCAAGAATACATTGTACTTTTTATATATCTTGACATTCCCAAGTCACATCCTGTTCAACCAGTTTGTGAGGATCCACATAAATCAGACAGATGTAGACAACGTTAAGATATTGGGGATATTCCCTAATGTCGGGACAGGCCATAAATACATAAATGAAATATTTTTAAATCAACAAACATTCACTCTGTACTGAGACACGAGGTAAGTTTTCAAGTGATATTAACTCTCTCTCTTCTCGGGTAGCCTTTCGGTGGGTGATAACTCATAAAAAATGCAACTAAGTAATGCGTAAAACTAAGAGATTCACAGGTAAACTAGGATGAAGACGAGCCTTTGCACCAAACATTAAAGGAAATCTTTGCTCCAATAGGAATCTCATCCAGATCGACCTAATGCATAAGACCCTTAACGCTCTCTATCTACAATATCCGCACCCGTTGTCTTGAATGCGTGCGAGGTAGAACTAAAGTTTAAGTTTATTAGACGTGTTCTAAATTAACTGATATATATTAGTTAAAAAATGAATTCTGCAAGATACTTGGTGGATCTTCGTGAGATAGATTAGTATCTTTCAATGGGTTATTTACATCGTCGGCATACAATACTGGAACTCCCTATCTGCCAAGTGGCACTTGCCTTAATGTTTGACTGAAATCATTTAGCAGTAGTATTACTTACCTCTTCTTGAGGTTTATGTTCACTTATTTGTTGACCTGCAGATGATACTCATAACGGGTTAATGTGCTTACTGTTTCTGATCTAAGAGACATTTTAGGTTTGTCACACTCTAAGGTGAGTTTATAAAGTACTGTGCTTATTTTCATTTAACCATAAAGATCTCACATCGTTTTTTACATATATTATCTTGAGTTCGTTATTGGTATGTTTTGTTTTAGGAGTTGTTTAAATTATGGGTGATCCCGGTTACGATGTAAATGGGATCGCAACTGATGTTTTTTGGTTCCAGATCCTGTTTCGCACACACAACTTGCAAACGACCACAATTATCACCAGAGATGTCTTCTGGTAGGTAGTGCTCGACCAAGTATTTCTCATAATTATGTTCATGTTGTTCTTGATCCCAGGATAATGTAGAGATGCAACAAACCGTACATGATCATGTAATATTTGTATTCATAGGACCAAGTGTCATGAACTAAGTTCTAAAAATCTCTGCTTACCGGACGTAGCTAAGCAAATTTTGTATATAAATTTTCTTTTTCATGTTCAGCTTAGGAATGAAATCAACTCCCGAAGTGTTTTGCTTGGGGATTGCATCTCAATTACACCGAAGATGCACATACAACCACACAGGTATTACTTGCTCCAAAGGTTGTAATTTTATCTGTATCCAGTACTGGATTTTTGCTTCAGTGAAGATGTTTTCCTAATCGTATTTTGATTATGAGAGACTATGCATGTATTGTGTTATTAGTAGAATTTGGAGTTTGTTCGTGATGGTGATAAGACTGTTGCAGAGTTGATGGACATTAATTAAGAGACAAATTTTGTAAGTTGACTCAACCAATACCCTGATTTTGTTTCATTCAGGTAGATGTTAAATTGTGGGTAGCATTGGTTGTCAATATTTTAGTATGAAATCTTTGTAAGGAGTCTAATTATTTTTCTGAAAGCATTGTATTCTGCTGTTTTTGCAGAAGAAGAGGATACTATAGCAGGATAAGACCAAGATGGGAACAATCCGAGTTTAATAATCCGAGCAACATGGGAACAATCCGAGGATACTTAGCAGGATATGGAAGCTTATTTGGTTATCCACTCATAAATATATTTTTCCTGTGTGTTGTGGACAACATGAAAAGTTTGATAACTCACTTTCATATATGGCGTCAGTTGATTTGGTAATTCAATCTTGGTTGTAATTGATTATTTACGATGATTTTGTATTGCAGAAACCAATTGCATCAAAGCAATGACCACCAAAGATATCATGAACATAAACACCGAAAAGAGTTTTTTCGGTTTGGTGAGACAATCTCAGTGTTCTTCATCAAAACAGGAGTAGGTGGTGCAGGTCTAATAGCTCACAGTTGTAATTTCCACTCACTTGCGTCCATGAATTCTATTTTGGTATATCCAATTAATCAAAGGATTGAAAATCTCAAGGTTTTAGCATGCAAATTACTCGAGGAAGATGTAGAAAGCATACTACATCAACGTCACCGATGACTAAGTTTACGTTATCAGGGTAAATAAATTAAATAGCTCTTTTTCTTATTTTATTTTTCTTACAGAATCACTGCATAGAAGGAAAGACAAAGGCACATCAAATAATGGGAAAGTTTGAAAGTTCTCAAGGATTTGGTTAAGTTTTCTGTATGATTACTATATGATTTTGTTTCGTGTCTGTTGTCCATTAATATGTTAATGTAAGCATTCACTGATGATCTTTATACTCAGGCTATTACTATAGTATAAATCTTCAAAACCCAGATCTCAAGATAATATCACCCTTGGGAATTTTATCGTGTTCATTACTTCAACTCCCTATCCATATCACCTGAATTTGGTTTTAATTATTTTTGGGATTTTCTTGGTGATTTTTTACTGGAATTTTTTGTGGTTGGTGAGAGTACATGCAATATGTTGTATTGAATTGGTGAAGATATATTTGTTCATGAAGAGTATGATGGATTGTGTAAATCAGTTATGGGTTTGGTTATTGATTTTGTCAGATGTGTTTATTGTATGAGCTGTGACGGGTTTTCAATGAGTTTGACTTGGCAAACTTTTGAGGATATATACAATTTATGACTGGGATTAGGTTCTGACAAATAGGCATTCCATGTACAGATTGGTAGTGGAACTGATATATTGTGGGTTAATTGCAATTTAGGTTGCAGGAACTTAGCAAAGGTATGTACAAGCTCACCACGAAGATTTTACACTAACTAAAACTTATTTTGCTTTATTACATATTTTTGAAAAGTTGTAATTAACAATAATCATAGATGGTTTGTAGTTTGCTCACTCAGTCTCCTTCATATGAATTATTTTTAATTTGTAATCCTACATGTCTGGGTTGTCTTGAAAAGTGTCTCAGCATGTCTACAAGAAGAAGTTAATCCTGCAAATTGGGACTGGATTTCAAATTTTAAGATTACAGATTGTGTCATCTTCATCAACTTGGTGTCCAATTCATTAACGATTTTGTAGGTTTCAATTCACATAAGAAACTCCTCTTTTTAATACTAATTTGGGTGTAATTTCTCTAGCGTTCTACACCACCGGTTAGTGGATTCAAACCGATCGTTCTTTGGTGCATCTTTTTACTTTTAGGGTTTGTAGAATTCCTAATTTGGGTTTATTATAATTCTTTTGATTTGGACTCGCTTTAATGTTTCTCTAGAAATCAAGCGTAAAACGATTTCCATATGTTTCCCAGGTAAAGGTAATTAATTGCTTCGACTTTTTTTTACGTTTCTGTTATGGTGTCGTTAGTTAGCTGCTTACAGATTTTGTATTATTGACCTTGAAAAGTTTTCTCCATATTAGCTCTAAAAAGTAATTTGTATCATGGTAAAGCACACATCACATCATTCCTGCTAGACGCATGAATTATGATGCTGAGAAGAAGAGATTGCTTGATCGAGTGGAGTTTCATGAATATGAAAGAGGTAAATAGAATACTGGATAGGAGTTTGTTGCCATTGAGGAATAATTTTCTGATTTTGGGTATGATTTCGTTTTTACCTCTTATTTATTTTGCATTAGGATGGTGGGAAACATAACGCTAAGATTTGTGGAGGACTCGCTAAAAAATGTGCAAGGCTGTAGAACGAATGGATGTGGTGTTGATGACGAAAAAGGGAGGTGATGGTAATGTTTGTATTATCTGCAAGCTTGGTGGGAGCGGAATGCTCATGTGGGTTACAGTTGCTCTTTTCATCTTCAGTTCATTTGACACTGGCACTTAATACCGAAATTTCAAGGTAGACACACATATAATAAATTCATGTGAGACTCCTCTAGCAACACCTAGAGATATGTTGGTCTACTGAATTAATTAGGTCATGAATTGTGTCCACTTCTTTCTGCTAGGCTACTAATTTAAGATAATTATTATTTTTTTGGTGAGCCATATTTATGTAGACCATGACTTGAATTGTTTTCTCATGTTGAACTGCAAGTGTTGTGTTAAGAAGAAGATTCAGTCAGGTGCGCATTATTTTCTTGGAGGAGTAGACTCCAATCTGGATGCCAAAGATTGTGGAAAGCTGGTAGTGTATGGTTGTTTTCTTATTTATACATCGCTTTTTGCTTGCAGCCACTGTAAGTACTCCATGGTGACATCAGGTTGGGTTTATATTTCCATTCTTCAAGTAAGGGTAGAAAAGCTTATGCCATTATTCAATTCTATCTTTTAAACAAACAGGTCTAAGTGTGTTTACAACTTACGTTAGGAAATTATATTTGATGTCTTAGATCAAAAGGCAGAGCACATGGCTTTCACCCATGTTTATTGTGGGTTCAACTCCCACAGATGGCTTGGTTATATGAGTAACCAAATCTGGAACCAGTTTAAACTCTAGATTTCCTACTTTAACTAGATTTCCTACTTTAACAATATTTCCTAATTAAGAAATCAAAACCTAGGGTTTCATATATTTGGGGGTAAATTTCGGGTTTTTTCAGTGTAGTGTTTAATTCAAACAATTGAGGTAGTTTGATTGATGGTTGCTGTGTTATCTTGATAAGAAATATAGTATTATATTGATGCATTCTTTTGTGTAGTCCAACCTAAGTTTAAATTTGATGCAGAGAGCCTAAATCATTGTTTGTTTTTTTTTTTTAATGTTTTGATTTGTTTTGGGGTTTCAATCCCAGGACATAGACAAGTGATGAATCAAATCTTGGGTTTTCCCTTCATGCCTCTGTTCTGTGCCTAAAGTATTGCTGAATCATGAATAAGATGAATGAGTAAGAAGTGATGAATCAAAAATTGGTGATGGGATGTTCTAGATGAGGATGTAGGAAGTCAAAAAGAGCATCTTATTGTCTCAAATATTCACAATTGGTTGCTGGGAAAGGTCTTTCTGTTTTAGTTGCAGGTATTTACAATCAAAGTTTTAATATTTTCAGATAGTTTTTGTTCATGGAGTTAATATATATCCCATTCTCTTCATTGATGACCAATTAAGAAAATGAGCGACTAGAGGTGTTTCTAAGAAAAGTAACACTTTGGCATTAGTAATGGATTTAAAGGTAAGGGAGCACTGAGACCTATAATCACTTCCACGTTTTTTTAAAGATGGTTCAGAGAAGCAAGAAATTTCGTTGTACGCTAACTTTCTCTGTCTCTTCCTTACTCATTCTCCCACTGGCGTGTCTTTACAGATACTTTATCATTCTTCAGCATCACCTTTATCTATTTACTGACATACATATAAAGTTTTTGATCAGAAGCCAGATGAGGATCAGACTTCATCCTCATTTCACCATCTCCGTAAATGTTCAGATCTTCCTCTTTTTTGTAACATCTATAAAGATGAACCCTTCTTTATCAGTGATTGTTAAACATTTTATATGATGTTGTTTGGGGTTTTAGTTGTTTTAGAAGATCGTGTCATAACCTGAAGAAATACCAACTTATTGAAATTGGAGTTTATCATTTTATTTCGGTTAATTTTTCGGTGTTTTGCATAGTAGCGTTATTGATTGTGAGTTTAAGGATTACATAATTTGTTCTTCAAGATGCTCAAGGTTCCATACTTGATATCTTCTAGAGTACGAGCACCCGATATAAGAGGAAAAATGACCCTAGCTTATTTACCATAGACTATCTACTTATATATATATCCTTAATTGTAAGAGGTTTGTTGAGATTTTTATCCAGAGATAGCGCTTGCGAGTTTTAATACATTTCTGAGGTATGCACTTTACTTTATATTTACCTGTAAATTTTAATGCAACTTTGGCAAGATTTTATACAATTATGAGATTTTTACTTGGTTAACTTTGGCAACTTTAGCTATTGATTTTTACTTTACTTTACATTGGTAAACTTTGGCAAACTTTAGCTATTGATTTTTACTTTGGCAAACTTTAGCCAAAGCTGCCAAAGTTTACTTTACATTGGTAAACTTTGGTAAACTTTGGCAACTTTAGCTATTGATTTTTACTTTGGTAAATTTTAATGCAACTTTACCTGTAAGTTTCTGTTTCTGAGCTATGTTTTGATACCATGGTAAACAGGGTAGACAAACACTTTGCGGATAAATGTCTCAGAAAACTGTCCATATTACTCTTCAAGTTTTGTGATCATACCTTTTTATGTATAACAGTCTTACTCTCTCATCTTTGTTCTCTAATGTGTAGGAAAACGTTTGGCAAAGATTGAAAGGCTAGGCAAAAGATGATCAAGGCAAGGATTCTAAAGACCTGTAATTCTGGAAAAGTAAACCAATAATGTATAGGTATTTAAGTTCATACCCCCTTCTTTTTCTGCTACTATGATCCTTATTCTCTCTTGAACAGAGTTCAGACGATGCAAAAACCCTAGAATTTATAGATCTGTATTTATTTATTTTGATTGTCCATGGAATACTAATCAACATCGTATGATTGGTTTATCAATCTGTTTCTGCTATTTATGTTTAGTTTAGTCAAAAAAGACGAATTAGAGGGGAGGAAGAGGAAGGTAACACTAGAAAATTTAAATCTGTGTTTATTTATTGTTCTCTTCTTGATTTGATGTATTCTGATTTGTGTTTGCTTTATGTGCTTGATGTGTAAATTTAGGGGGAAAAGTTTATAACATTGATTTAGGAGGCAAAGTCTAATTTCAAAAACAATTGAGAGGACGAACAAGGTAAACATGTGGAAACCCTATTTACACACATTCAGATAACTAACATGCAAGTAAATCCATGTGAATAATTTGAACATGTGGAAACCCTGTTTTATTTGGTCTTCTCTAAATTGTAAGAGGCACCACCATCCAGACCACCCTTTTGCAATGTGTTTGTTTTGGGGGATTATAATGCAGGGTTGCTTCGATTTCTGGAATAAACCTGAGAATTGAGTTAATTAAAACCCTAATTTATTGAATGACCGCCTCAAGATTTCTGCAGCTATTCATGAGATTCTGAGTGAATGTTAAACAAGGTACATCTCTCTAACACCCTGTGTTTTTGGTGTTGAATGGTAATCAAGATCGAGTTTGACTTCGACGGCCAGAAAAATTTCAGCATTGTGCTTTGGGGTGACTTGGAACGTCCAGATATCCGTTTCACATTTAACCTTTTTTCCAAGAAATTCAGGAGGCAAAGTTTCATAAAAGAGACGATGCAAAAGGAATGAAGTAGAAGGTAAACATGTGGAAACCCTAGAATTTTTTAATATGTATTTTTTTCTATCTTTTTGATCGATGTAGGCTGATTGATTTGCTAATTTGTTATTTTCAACCCTAGAATTTTCATCTCCACAAACACCAATACACCTCTTCATGTAAGGGTGTTGTTGTTTGGTGGTACCGGTGGTTTTAGTTTGGGGTTTGGTTTTGGTTGTGGATGTGGTTTATTCATAGTAATTTTGTGTCCTCAACAATCCCAAGTTGTTTGTTTGTTTAACATACGAATCAGACAAAGGGAGTACATGGAACAGTTAATCTAATGCCAAAAATACTTCTATGCATAATTTATAATTGATCCTTTAGTTTTCTTCTGAAGTCTATGTGACAATTTCTTGAATCACAGCTCAAGCTTACGGATTATGAGAATTTGGTAGTGAAAATTTTCAGTTCTCCTTCTATTTCAGGTCATTTCTATCTAACTGTGTTAATTTGAAATTTTGAATTTGGATCATTATGGAATTCGAGGGCTCAAAAAAGTTTTACACCCTTTAGAAACATATGTTACTGGCTGGCAGTGTTTTTAGTCTCTTCATGAGATCTCTAACATTTTTTCGGAATCAATTTGAGATAACAATAAGTTCCCGGTAAAAGGTATTATTTATCGTTTTCATTACATCATTTCTCTTTCTTTTATTGTAATTTGTAGGCCTTGGCACTAATTCTAGAAGGTACTCATCTTGAGAAGGCTAGAAGTTTAGGTCGACCTCTTTAAACAAAAGACTGATGTTGTTCAAGCTTCGATGGAGGAAATTGGAAAGGAAAGTCTTATTTATCAAATATTTGATGATTACTTCCCATTTAATGTGCACAATTCATATGTGAATTTTAATTTGCTTCGAAGCTATCTACAAAACTGGATTATGTGACAAGGTCAGAATATTACCATCTACGCATTTATCATGAGAATCAGATCCAGTTTTCTGTGGAGCAGGGAGTACTGACTATGATTGCAACTTTTGCAACACAACTTTAGTTGGACCGCGGGTGATTAGGTATTAGTTCAGCCTACAATGATATATTACTGGGTGCTATTATTTTTTTTTGTTAATGATATATGTTAGTATCAATAGTATGACTTTTGCCTTTTAATCTAATGACTCAATTGCAGTGAGTGACTCTTTCCTAGGATGGCATCGTCTCATAGCATTACAAAATATAAATGAATGCCGAGTAGCAGGTAACAATGTTTTTGTTTTGTATGTTTCCATTCGTATTTGTTAAGAAACTATCATCTCACACTAAGCTAATCATGTCAATATTTTATGTCATAGTGGGGTCTTATATATTTTGATCAATTTAGGAATCCACCATTCATGTCTTAATTTGTTACCTATTGTGGTCGAACGAACATCCCAAAACTAAATTTTTAGTGTTTTTAATGATTTCACATTACTGCTGGGTGATCACCCTCATATAGTCACATGTAAAATGGTACAACTAAATCTTTACTGTCTTTGCGAAGGATTTTAAAGGGATGTTATGTAGGATTTTTTTCGAAATTGATTGATATTAGAAAATGAAAAGAAAGAAAAAAAAAACTGGCAATGATGCAAAATTTTTCTTAAACAGGTATTCCTAGAGAACCCTGACTTTTCATTTACTCTACTCTGATGAACCTCTTTCTTTCATATGGATGTGTGATTTCTTCTTTTCTTTTTAAATTTCATCTTCTTCTATTTATTAGCTTAAGTCCAGCGACATTTATTAGCTTAAGTCCAGCGACATTTGTATTCTTTCCTTCGTTAATATATGGTAATGTTAAAAACTTTAGGAAATGTGTAAGATGATGCCTGCAAAGTAGACATGACTTATTAAGAGCCAGGTAATCATTAAATTCATTTTTTTGGATGTTAGTAGATTATGAGATGTTAAAGAGTCAGAGAACTAAACTGTGTTTCCTCTTCTTCCTTAATTGGGGTGATATGGTATAGACAGGAACTTCATAATTGTTTGGGTTTAGGTCAGTTGATTGATCGCTAACTGAAATGATTTAACATTAAGGTTTTTAGTAGGCATGTCGGTAGTCAAAGTGCTCCTTACGATACGTAAAGACGGGTTGTTCAACCCCGTAGTATTGGGTTACAAATACTTTACCTGCTCATACCACTTGGGATTAACTAGGTCATTACCGACCTTTCCATTTGAGATAAAAGCCTCTTCTCATGCTTCACATACATAAATTGATTAGAGCCAATAAGTTCGCTGCTTTGTCCAATGATGGAGTACACCTGTATGTGGAGATTGCAGACAGGGGGTAATAATATAGGTTCTTTTTTCTTTTAGTTCATTGTTTCTCAAGTGACTCATTATTTGGTGCGTACTATAAAATTTATCAGCATTAAGTGAAATGGAGGTTAAGTTGGTCTACTTTGTATTGTTTCTTCTCTTCTTTACATCTCTTTCTTGATTTGTAAAATAGGGAGCTTTGGTAATTGTGAGAACTAAAATTGTAGGGTATCAAGAGTGTGATGTTGTGGGGGAGCAACTGCAACTCTTTATTTTCACATACATATAATTTCTTCCATTAGAATTTTACGTGGCCTTCAAAACAAGGGATACAAAGTTTTACTTTTCACATATAAATTGTTGTTTTTTGTTCATTAGAATTTTAGAGGTACACCAAGGCAATGCAAGCCGGCAGTGGTCAAGGACAACGAAGGTGCCTTAAAGAGGTAAACTTGGTCTCCTCAACTAAATAAAGAATTTGAAAAGTTGGATTATTTGGTCTCTTAACTTAGGTTATATTATCATGGATTGGTTTCTTTATAACCATTACTTACTGACTCACTATAAACAAAACTAAGCAAAGGAGAGTTTCAGTAATCAAATCGCGCCATTATTAACTGCGTGCGATGGGGTATTATATCCAGAAGATTGTCATAAAAAAATTATTTCCAAGATTAGTTGAGGTGATTGACGGTCAAATTTTTGTAATTTAGTCAAAGTTTGGAACTAATACAGTTACTTAATCCTAATTGTTAGATAAAGTGGCTGACAGATATTAAAGAGCATATTAATACCAAAGCCACCGTCACTCTGAAGGCTGCTGCTGCAATAGTGCAGTTATTTTTTTTTCCACAAAGAAAGCTTCAAGAGGTACACTTTCGTCTTTTATTTGCAAACCCATACCATGAGCATTCGTCTCAATCAAAATTTTTGTTGTTTTGGTTATAATTATATGGTCCAATTTGTTAGAAAATGTAGTCCAGTTTTGATGCTTTAGGAAGTGATATATGAAAACTGTGAAAACATTGTTAGTATTGAATGTTTACTGAGTCTACCCTGGGGGTTCTTTTATCCAATTTAGTCCTGCAATGTGGAAGATTTTGTCATTGGGGTATCTCTCATGTTTTCAGTCATGAATGATACAGACACAAGTATACAGACTTTACACGACATACGTAATTCTATCTTATGTACAAACCATTGGTTATTCTGGCAAGGCTAACCCCTCGCTCTTATCTGAACCTCCAAGATCGATTCCCTTTCCGTAAGCATTGGACCTTCTTCGCTGTTTAAATTAACCTCTGATTTATGTGCACGAGTATGAATCTGTGGCGCAATGGTAGCGCATCTGACTCCATGTCAGAAGGATGCGTGTTCGAATCACGTCAGGTTCACTGCATCTTTAACCAAAATAAATTAGATACCGAGTTGGGAAAGTTCTGGACCTTTTGTGATTTACACATGTACATTATATTCTCCAAATATACAAGAAAGTTTAAACTTAACTGGAAAAGAAAACTAGGTGATTTACTTTGTCCTAATTTTTGGTAGTTGCACTCTCGATTGTGATTACAACTAACAACAATGTTGTTCCCCTGACCATATATGTAGTTGGAAACAAATTGTAGTATTCGGGCATGTTACTTGATCATGGTACCAAACTTAACTATCAAGGTTGGAGATAAATGCCAGCAAGGAGGGTGGAGGTTTTTTCTATAACTGGTACAACTTTAGTGGTGATGCTGGAAAGTTATTATACTTGAACGTTGTTTTTGTTTTCATCTTATTTTAAGATATAGGGTTTCGATTACCGTCATCTAAACTCCAAAACTCGCTACGCTTAATTCTTTCTCGATGCAATTCAGGTATATAATTTTTTTTGTTCTATTAACATGGAAAATGCAGCACTAATTGACTGACTGATTATGAGAATTTGAAACTTTTTTGTGCATGTTCTTTGTCTTTCAATTAGTTGGTGTCACCCTTTATGGAAGATGATCTATCAACTGAAAAAGTGTTTTGTGATTCACTTATTCGATAATACTATATCTCGGTACCCATGATAGATTTCAGTTATACTCAAACAAAACTCTCACATAATATGTTGAACTATTTATGCTTTTCTGATTGAGCACTTTTTTCACATTTCGGCTCAGTGGGTATTCGAGCTACTTCGTTCCTTGCCTTGATACCACTATGTTTATTTAGCCGAGTTATAGTGTACACTGCAGGAATTGGTTGAACACGTTAAGGAGTTATGGAACCAGGAAAATATTCTGAAATGTAAGGTTAATGATGGCAGGTACGAACAAAAATATATCAACTGACATGAGCTTAGGACTGGAGGTGTATGTGCATTCATTTTGTTCCGAACTACAAGATACTTTCCTTTAAGGTCATGGTATGTTAAATTGCCAGTTTCTACGTTGTTACTTTTTTGAGTACTCTCATTCGTCGTCCTTCCTCTACCGGATATGTTAAACAACAAAAACCAACACATAATCAATGTGATGGATGTAATTCCTTCATGAACTGAAGATGTCGTATGTATGTATTAGTGCTCTACAAATTCCCTGATACATTCAATGCCTTCTTGATTCAATGCTTGCGAAGTAACTAGAAACGGTGAATCATTACCCTCACAAATCGAAAGTTACATTTGTATGATTAGTACCAGATGGTATTAGTTTGTATCTCTATAATTTGCACGATATTAACTTTATTATAAGATAACTTATTTTATGAATAATAAATACATAAATAGAAATATTACAATTGGCCGCTGGCCTTAGTTGCTAAGAAAGCCGGAATTTGTAATACCAACGTTTATAGTTTGTGGTGGCTTCGGTGGTGTTTTTCTCTAAACCTTGATTTAGACAGTCACTTTGATGTTCTCTTCCGGTGTCACCCTTAAGTTGGCCCTACTTTAAACAAACTCAAGAAGCATCTTACTGATATTTTGGCACAGGTATTATCACTCACAAAACTGATAAATATTACACTCATATTTTAAGTTACATTATATAAAGGGTAGGATCCATTGACATGGTTATAATGACATAATCTTGACATGGTGGCACTGTTTTTTCTGAAAAGTTTAAACGTTGATTAATTTGAAGCTAAGATTTTTGTGACATATTACTCATATAAAACACTACATTCCTACCAAAAATGAGAGTATTCTAAAATACGAGACTTCACCATCCGCAAATTTTAAATTTCAACCGCTAATCTTCAACGATTGATATTCAAAATGGTAAATGGTGGTCTTATACATCTCGGAATGTTCACATTTTTGGTGGGATCGTATAGAATTATAAGAATAACATTTCATCTAAAAATTAGCTTCAAATTCATCCCTGGTTGGGTTTGGTTAAAAAAGATGGCGCTAAAATGGCAAGATTATATCGTTATAACCATGTCAACGGATCCTACCCTTATATAGATGTCATATTCAGTTTTTAAGTTACATGATACAAAATTTTTCCTATACCTAAACATGCAATTTAACTAATTTCAACAACAATGAATGACAATGGCATCATTAAACTAACTAATTGGGTAATCAATCAATAAGATCGACAAAAGAGCATGATAAATCTTAAAGAGACCGTTGTTATCTTCTCATGGAATATTATTATATTAAATTTATCAGGTAAGCCTTATGTATCCCCGAGTTTGAGATCTTCTATCATTGCAAAAATACTAATTATCTTCTACAATCTAGAAATAAATAAATAAAAGTGGTAAAAGACAAGTGATGACTTCATGCAATACTTGCTAAAGTGGATGATTACTGAAGCAACTATTATCAGTTGAAACACTTGAACGGGTCTTAGAAAAGACTACACAGAGTATTAATGTAAACTGAGTATGGTGAGTAGATCACTCATTAGAGTATGCTTCAAAAAAAAAAACTCATTAGAGTGGAAAAGCCGTGGAACCAGACCAGCAAACTCATGTCATGAAATAGGATCACATATGCTCTTTATTATGCTATTACTTTGGGCATCATAAGGCTTTGTTCAAAGAGAGGAACAAGTTGGTATATATATAGTCTAAATTTACCACGAATATGTAATTGGGTCGTCGACACTTCTCATTCGAAAACCACACAACTAATCAGTGGTGAGGAAGAGAAACTCACTACAATACTTGGTCTGTCAAACAGACACTTTACAACAACAAGGACATATAATCCCAAAGAGAAAAAGAAAAGAAAAATGGACATATATGAAATCATTTACGAAAAATTTGTGTCAAAATGACAATTTTCAATAGAGTTAACAGCGTCAACTCTTGAGATAAAAAGCTTTAACTACAAAAGCAGTAGCTCACCAGTTTAAGCACTTTAGTTTGCGATACTTTTTTATAAGATACGTATGATGCAAATAAAAAGAAGCGGCAATCCATTTAAAGTATTAAAAAGTCTAAATTAGTAGGTTAATTAGACGACACATGGATATTAAAAAAATTTATCTTATATCTCAAGCATTATATGTGAGTTGTGATTACAAAGACATGGTTTAATAAGTAAAATGCAATCCAGTGATACAATATCTAATTCAACTGAAGCAATAAGGATGTACAATGTGAACAAAACAGTACATGTTGCATGGAAATTCAACCCAGTGATGCTACGTTGACACAAGATTTCTACCGTGAAAAATCCCGGTAGAAACAGCCCCGTAGGCTCCCCAACAGGGATTAGCAGGGACTGCGAATTACCCACCATGGGTCCCACATGATTTGTATCTACCGGCATTTCTCATGGGATTTTGTCCTTACACATAAAACTAGATTGCTCGAAATAAATACTAAAGATTATACAAAGATACAGGCTGATGATGTGTATTTGATGAAAGTGGATATCCAATTTATCATCGCTAAAGAACTTTAACCCGTCCTGAATGTTTATTTGTTACACTAATGTGGATATTGTTCTTTCTACAGTCACATGTTGATAACAGTTACACATCCAGTTATACATGTCAAGTATTACCGCAAGAGTTATACAATGCTTAAGAAAAAATGTAGATGAGGGGAAGTCGATCTATGTGGTATGCCTAGATATACCAAGTATTAAGAATGATATCATCTAGAAAGTAATCGTATTATTGATGAATACACATGCAAAATAGTTGGCAGTTTAGGAAGCTGACATCATTTTAAGTGGGAAAAATTTCACCTAATATGCAAATCAGGGAAGTATAACATCCCATTTCTTGCGGGATATTGGCGATGGAACAAGGAGACAACAAGCAGCAAATGTTGTACTATAAATTTGGATCAATTAATATCGACATAATTGGAGAAATAATTTATTTTTTATTTTACATATACATGCCTTAAAAGGAGTCAAAGGATGTTAAAAAATTAAAACTATTTATTTATTTTGGATGTCTTAAACTATCTATGATTGCTTCTTTGAAATGATATTATGTTTGTGTGATGGGATTTTCTTAGACTTTCAAATATATAACTTTTTAATAATATTTTTCTTGAGCTGAATTTTTATTTGAATGTAAATAGGGTACTTGGATTTAACTAAATTCAATTTTATATTTTTGCAACCAATTTTTCATTTTATTCACAGTAAACATGGTGGCACAAATGATGTTTTGCAAAATGAGTGCTAACATAGAAGAAACTGAGGTTTTGTTAAGATCAAAAAGAAATTCCTAGATATAATCAACAACATCACGTGTTCAACCTACAAAATAGGTATTGGGAGATACGAAATATCCGAAAGAAAGGATTATCGTAATACAAACAACTGACGATGTATACAATATCAAGTTACCTGGTATCAATTATGAGGAAAAAAAGACTCATCGTACTTGGAGTAGGCCAAAAAATTCGTACATGAACTGGATCTGAGGAGCTTGAAAACTTACTCAGTCATGTATTAGGAAAACATTATGGACCTTATTTCTAGAATCAATTTTGGAATACTTTGGAATATTAATTAACGACGAGGAAGAAAAGAACAATATGTTGATTTTTTTTCCTTTATATGGTGCAAATTTTGATGGGGTTGTGAGGGACAACTAGGAAGATGGTGTGTGTCTTTCCAGTTAACCCTTTGTAACCGATTATAGTTTTGATTAATTCAATGAAGGGTATTTGTTGTATTCAACCAAAAATCATCAATCAGCAGAAACCATTGATCTCGAAACCTTCATTTTTGATTCACCGTCATTTTTATTGCTCTTGATTCTCATCATGTTATTGATTGATGAGTGTAAATGAAAGTGTTGGCAAAATTATGTTTTTGATAATTTTATGAATCGAAGATTGTATTTACCATTTCGAATATAATTCTATTTAAATCTCTATTTAAAATATAATTTTTCCAAAGAATTGGTGGGTATCCTAGCAATAAGATGGGCACCAACACCTTTCGGAATGACAAGCCCTATACGAAATCCAACGGAAGAGACGAGATTTTTTTTGGGTTTTCAATTGCTCAGAAAACAAATATTTGGATAATATATGATAAAATGTGTGTTCATACTTTCGTATAATTTCAAAGTATTTTAACTTCATACCAAGCATTTTAACACCCTGATGTTAAAAGGCTATCATATGCACGGATGTTAAAAGGCTATCATATGCACTTGTATGCAATATTCTTCTTTATTCCTTTGAAAAACCATTTTTCGAGAAAATATGTGCCATACGAATAAAGTATATAGGCTTGAAACTAAAAGGAGAGGTTGAGCCGGGGCCGTAAGGCCCCGGTGATACCTAGTTTTAATATGATTTTATACGTAATCTTTAGATGTTTTTTTTTGTATAATCTTGTCAGAAGTATTTAGGATGAACCTGGTTGCATCCTCAAGAAAATATGTTTACTGTGATAAATGTACAACATGAATCCGGATACATCCCGAAGAAAATGGAATATTTCATAACGAAGAAGGATTTCTTGATCATATTTGTCTTTATTGATTTCAACATAATCATCTTAATTTGTTTTGCTATTTATTTGTTTGAAATCTTTTACAAAACCTCCTTTTTGACATTTTTTAACAACTAAAACTCCTTGTTGTTTGTGGGATTGAACCTTACTTCCATTATATTATTTATTTATTGAGTGGAAAATACGATAATTAATTTTTTGCACCAACGACACGCATCAGTTATTTACTTTTGGTAACGATCCTATAGTTAGTTCATATCGAACTTTGACTATTACCAAGTACACCTAGTTGGAATAATGTTTCGCCCGCTATTGTTTCAATAAGGTTATACAAGGTGTGTCTGTATAGGTTTATATCGAAAATATTGTTGTACTCGGTACCATCATCATTTTTATTGGATCAGAGTATGCAAATACGACAGGGACCTAACAATTTGTGTTTGGTATGACCCAACCTAACAATTTGTATTTTGTTTATAAGAAAAGTACTTTCCATTCTATATAAGAAATCAGATCCGTGTGGGAGGTGTTTGTAACTTTAGAGACGCGGTTCCACCAATGAAATCGTTTACCAGACGATAAAGTCTTTCTTGTAAGAAATTCTTAAAAACAAAACATCATGTTTAAACTACTTTTGGCGGAATACTTATGTGCAATTTTTCTCTATGTTGAGAACAAATATGGCTAAGGATCAATTGGCGGAGGATCTGGCGGTGGAGAAAAATAGTTTATTTGGGGGTTGGCTCCTTCCAAGACCGCTTTCAGTTGGAATACCAGGGTATGCTGCCATGAGGTAAATACAAGTATTTTGTGAATATATTTCCTTTAATTATGAAATGTCTGTATATGGAAGAAAACCATTGGTAGGCTCAAGTTTTCCTCATGTTAGAGAATCTAAATGCTTTTTTTTAATTACTTCCTATTTCAAAATAATAAATTTGGTTTCATGTACAATTTACACACGAGACCAACCTATTATTTAAAAAAAGGAGTAGATTATTTATATTCTGAAAGCGATAAACAAAACAGTATGTATCGCACAAATATAAATAAATTTTTTCCTTACAATTATTCTCATCATTGCCTTACCCTCACGGCAATGTCCATACCATCATGTTGATAGAAAAGTAAAAGCTCACAAGTGTTAGTTGCATGCACCCAGAGAGCTTATTCAATTGACTTCACTTGTTTTATTTTATGATATTAGATAATTAATGAGTTACTTTGTGATAGACTGACATGTCATATTAACCTAACTGGAACAGCTCGTGTACAAATAACTAACAAACTATTTTATCTTAAAACAAAGTAGATTGTGATAAACTAAAATTTCTTGGCACGTCTTCCAAACATAGTAGTGAAAATAAAAACTCATTTTAATAAAATTTATCCTCACTCATCCCCTATTGACACAAAAAAATCTCTGCTCCTATGTGCGAGCTCTCATGATCCTCCTGATAACACTGTCAATTAGATGTCAAAAAATGGTATCATGGTCAGAATCCAATTTAAGTTATGAGCCTGTGCATCTTTGAATGGTCGAAAGTGCTTTACACCCCACAAAATCCACCCCCCTGTTTCCCTGCGACGTGTCGTCACACTAGTGGCCCCATCCAATGCTAATGAACCCCATGTTTGCTCAGGAACAAGGGAGGTGATGATACCTAGTTGGGAAAAATGGTGGGGGTGCGAGTCAGGACGGGGTGCGTAGAAGGGTCGTTTGAATAGTCATTTCAGGGTCACGATCCTCATAATAACACACTCCACTGAGTGGACAGTGGCATTAAGTGAATTGCATATGCCAAGCCATGACATAAAGTGATGAATCACATAGAAATAAAAAACTCGCTCTTCAGAGCAAGGGCTATGAAGTGAGTGTTCTCATTCAATATGAATGAGTATCACTGGACTTGCTCAAATTAGGTGCTACTATGGAGTGAGAATACCCACTCATTCATCAATAATCACTCGTACATTCATTGGAATGAATGAGTGGGCGGGCGAAAGTGGACACTAATCGGCTGAATATCAGTAGTTTGGAAAAAATCACATTGAGCGCATTGAAAATCGCCTCTCATACCTATTTTTAGTGTTTTATTAATTTAAAACTCTTAGATGCGAGACCTACAATTAAAATTTATTATTTAAAAAACAAAAAAAACTACGAGGAGGCATATGTTAAGCCGTTAGGAGAGAAAAATGATAAACAACAGCCGCTTAGTCTGTTTTTATAGACTTCCACGGTCACAAAAGACTCTTTCACTCAGTCTCTCACTCAATTTGGCAGTGTATTATGGCTCTTGCTCTTGGAGAAACAGTGACATAAAGTGATTTACATATGTTAGGCCATGACGGAAAGGCATGAGACGTTTCTTACAGAGACATTTGCTCGGTTTTCAAATAATCGGTGCTTTTGGTGGCGCAAAGTTAGATAACTACGAATACAAACGTTTTGTAGGCCTGTATCCCAACATTTGGATTGGAGCCATGCTTTCAATGATGTG
>JAJJWW010002977.1:0-280063 GCA_023531295.1 Papaver armeniacum
TATTTAGTTTTATCCTAATTATTGCTTAGACTTTCCTAGTTTGATTAGAACTTTTATTTATTACTTGCTTATCAAGCAATGATTAGCTATAAATACTAGCTCGAGTTGTAACAGAATCCACAAGCTTAATTAATACAAATCGCTTTACAATCGAATTCTCTTCCTTTAACTCCTGCAGAGGTTGTTAATCCCAAAACAAAAGGGTTTTATCTAGGTTCTTGCTCTTTTCTCGTGTTCTAAACTAGTGTTGGTCAAGGATCCTAACATCCGGGTCCAGAGCTAGGTTAGATCAAACCCTAAATTTGCATAAATTTTTTTTTTTACAATGACATATACTAAGATCTTTCTCTCTTGCAACAAGACATCAAAGGAGTTACAACAAAACTTGATACCCTTATTACTACCATTAACAACAACCATGTTCATGATGAAGAAGCTCGGGACAGAAAAAAAAAGTCGATGACAAACAATTAAGAGAAGAGGATCGTGCTTCTAGGAAAGACGATCGTCCCAACATACCACCACTACGACAATGTAACTCTTCGTCGCCTTTCGTTCTACTTTACGAGATGTATTTCGAGAATTCCTTCCTCAAATTAATCAAAGTGTAATGGAGGTGATCAACCACCCCCACCCCCACCTCCTCCCCGGTAGTAATGAAACTAATATTAGAGCCGGATCCATCAACCTTAAGTTTCCCACCTTTGATGGTGATGATCCGTGATGCCTGGATTTTTAGTGCGAGATCGGTATTTTAATTTACATGTTGTTGCCGAGCAATTTGAAGTCATGTATTGCTTGGCCGCTCATCTTAAGGGTGATGCCAATGCTTGGTATCGTTGGAAAAGGACACAAGCACTGCGTGCATACTTGCCGGAGTTTTGCTCTCTTGTGCGTGCTTTCGTTTTTCACCTATAAAGTTTGTTGATCCACGATATGGCCATTAGCACAATAAAGCATAAAGGTACCGGTTCGAGAACACATACTAGATTTTGAATGTTTATTAAATTTTGTGTCCGACTTGCACGAAGATCACTTAGTCAACTGCTTTATTCATTCTTTGAAACCTAAATTGGGTCTGGGGTTAAGTTACTTGAACCTCAAACCTTGACCTGCGGCTTTTACTAAGGCCATCAATCAAGAGGAAGTTGTGTTAGTCGCTAAACAACCTTATCGTCCTCCTCCTCTTCGACCTTTCTCTACTCCTTCACCACCTCGGCTTAAGAAAACTTCCTACCTCCCGGAGCTAAGAGACTTACTTGGGAAGAACAAAAAGGAAAAAGAGAAAAGGGTCTTTGTTTCAACTGTGATCAGTTTTATACTCCTGGTCATTTGGTTTAAAACCAAGAATATTAATCTGGAGGGAGCTACGAGAATCGGCCTGAAGTTGTTGACTATACCATATCTAATGATACTACACCGTTGCCTGACACTGCAATTGAGAATGGAGATGAAGCTAAAATTTATATGCACTCTACGGTGGGTTCTTCTTTTCCCGTAACTATGCGCATTAACGGGTTTTCTAAGGCTCAACCTATCACCATATTGATCGACTGGCGGGTTCGACTCATAATTTTATTGATCTCGTTGGCAAAAAAGTGTGGATATTCATTACAGCCAGATAATGCATTGTGTGTTATTGTTGGTGATGGAGCTCAACCGAAAACATTGGGTACTTGCTTTAATGTTTCCATACGGATGCAAGATTACTCCTTTAAAACCGATTTTCATGTTCTACCAATCGGTGGATGTGATGCGGTCTTAGGAGTACAATGGTTACACATTGGGTCAAATTACTTGGGATTTTGGACAGATTGATTATGAACTTCAACGTTAATAATACAATGATCCAATTATTTGGAAATAAATCTTCTTTCATTCATGCTCTCGACGGTGTGCCCATGCAACGTTTACTTTATCGAGAATTTTATGGGTTTTTTTCAATTATTCTGAATCGCTACTTCATTCTACATACTCCACCGCCTTACCACCACCCAAATTCAAGATTTATTGTCTCAATTTGTCGATATTTTTCAGCCACTCCAACATCACTACCACCGAAAGACCGCATGATCATCATAGAATACCATTATTACCGTGATCAACTCCTTTAATGTGCGTCCATATCGATATCCTCATTTTCGGAAGGATGAAATTGACAAGATTATAGCCGAACTAAGCCAAGTCTGGTTTCATCCGCTCAAGTTCAAGTCATTTTTCTTCTCCTATATTAATGGTGCGCAAAAAGATGGTACGGCGCATGTGTGTAGATTATAGAGTGATAGGTGTAGAATACACCTAATTTACTATCTAGTAGTTTATGCTTTCTTTGCTATTTTTCTTGTAAATTATGTATTTTACGCTTGTTTTGAGTTTTATAGCTACTTTGGAGTCGCACGGAGGAAAAGAAGAAGAAATCACCCTATTTGAGCCAAAGGGTAAAATTGTCATTTCACCAAGGAGGGAATACTATATGGAGCCCGACAAGGTTAAGGGGAGGGTCAAAGAGGTGTCCCTTATCCAAAAGAAGTGGAGTGAAAATAGCACATTTTGGGTGTACTTATGGTGGGTGTCTGAATCCACCCACACCCTAAACCCGTGTAGACCCATACCTCGTACCGGGATCCATACCCGCCCCATTTAACCTAAATCTAAAATCGATGGTTCTTTCTTTCTTTCAATCATTTTTTCCAGACTAAAGAGATAAACGCCCATGGCTGTCACGCCTAAGAGAGAGAAAATCGAGAGAACAATCTCTCAAGGGAGATGCAACAGAGAAAATGATAAACAGAGATGGCGATGGTGTTAATGAGAAGCAACGAGACTAGAGTTGAGGAGCTGATGATTTTCAATGGTTATGAGGCTAGGATAAGTTGCACATGAGAGAGAAGAAATCAAGAGGTCGAGAAGATGATGCTCAAAGCTGAGGAGATTGAGATGGTGAAGATGAATTAAATTGGCAAAAACTAGAGGAGAAATTAAAGTGGCCCCGTTATCTCAAAGAGATTGAGATTCAATGAAGGAAGTGGTTGATAAAATGGAAGCTGTCAAGGTGATTTAGGCTTGAAAAGCGGATAGAAATTTGTTGAATTGTGATTCGAGTTGATGCCGTTGTTGGTGGTAATGATTAAGAGAATTAAGAGATGAAATGGGTTTGTTGTTGTGTCTCAGGGAATCAAGGGTTTGATTCGAATTGCTGATGTCGATCGAGAAAAGCAGATCGATGGGTTGCTGAAGAAACTGGTGGTGCTGATATGTCGAGATAATGGGTTCTAGGCGATTTCAACACATGGAGATGAATTCGGAGATTGATTGGTACAGATGCTACAAGACCGGATGATAGGTCGTGTTGCGTGCAAGGTTGAGAGTATGGTAATGGTTGTGGATCGAGGGCTTTGGTGGAATGTTGGTGGCGGTAGTGACCCCCGATGGTGCAAGGATGTTTATGTATTGAAAGTTGTTATCATTAACGAGGAATGGTAAGAATGCATGCGGTTGTTATGGAAGTAAAAGTAGTGGTGTTGAGGTGAAAAGTCATGAAGCAAAGAATGTTAAGATCAAGTGAAGCTGCATATGCAGGAGGCATGAATTCGAGGATTGAGAAGCCATTGCAAGAATGTAGATGGAGCCGCAGAGATGATGGATTCAGTGGTTGAGATGGGAGTATCATCAATGGGATGGAACTGGTCCGAAAATTGAAGGATGAGGACAAAGTGCAAGTGGTGGCCGAGTTGGTATGCAAGATGGAATTACATGTCCGAAAGCGTGTCCGGTGGTTTGGTCGGGCACAGGAATGGGACCGAGATTTCAGTTGTGGTGTTGAGTTGAATTCACGAGAAGCGGTGAACCCTGATGTATGTTAGGATGAAAGTTGCGTGGTGGTACGGTGGTGGTGGTTTTACTACAAGGGAAATTTGCAGTGGAGCGTTGTTGCCAATGAGGTCAGTAATTGGCAAGAAGAAGAGAGTATGAAGTGCAGATTGTCTCACCCATCAAAATTAGAGAACCGATGAAGCACAATGATTGTAAGCCGAGTATGGCCTGTGCGGATGCTCAAGGCTCCTGCATCAGCCTCGCCTCGGCCCGGTGATAATGACAATGACCCGACTCGGATGATTCATGAACCCGACCTGTCGACTCACACCCTGGCTCTGGCCTCGACCCGTTCAACCGACTTGACCCGAGAGTGACTCGGGCTGACCCGGCCGATTTGACCCGGTTGACCGGTGACCGGTTTGACTTTTCCGGCACCACGAGATATTTTCCGGCGACTATTCCGGCGGATTCGCCACAACCTCGGTTTTCCGGCGAGCAAAATTCCGAAATTTTCTATGGACCTCTCTCATGGGTGTGAAGATTTGGGCTAGGAATGGATGGAGAATTGGACTCAAATTTGGAAAAGAAGATGAAGAGTTGAGAAAAGCTTGGAATTGGAAATTGAATTGCAAAAGGAAAAGGGTTCTATTCCTTGGAAGATTTGGAGAATATTGAAGCCTATAAATAGAGAAGTTTTCTACAACTTCTAGACATCTCCACATATATCTTTTACACACATCTCTACACACACAATTCTTTTCTTTTCTTATTCTTTGTGTGAACTCTTTAACATGAGTAGTTAATTTATTGATTGAGGATGAATTCCTAGTTCTTAATTTATGTTTTGAGTTTTTGTTTCCAAATTCTATCTTGAAGTTTTTCACATAATTATCGTTTGTTTTTTACTAATAGGAGTGATCTTAAAGACATTCATGATTGATTGATAGATTGTTTGGGTGGCCAACTAAATTGATTTGTTAATTTGATCTAAAGCTAGTGAAAGTTAGGGGATAAGTAATCGTTCTTTGACTCTTTACATAAGTAGCAAACACGAGACCTTGCGGAGGGATTCCGTGGAGCAATTGTGTGTAAAAACAACGTTAGCAAGTAGACCTTGAGCTAAGAGTCTAACTACTAATATCAACCTAAGAAATTCATAAAAACCTAATGCATGAGCCAAGTTACATCTAGGTTGAGCTAATTCTAGGTGGCTTGGTGATTAGAATCCAGTGTCGAGAACTTCCGTGTCTAGGTGATACAAGGGATTTAGGGGTTTAGCACCGAGCTAGCCGCTTTACCTACGGTTGGTGATAATTTGTGACTAATAACAAGTAGAATAGAACATAACTTGATTTATTGTTTCGTAACGAAGAAGGATTCCTTGATCTTGTCTCTCTTATTGTTTTCATCTTTCAACTTTCGATTTTAATTGCTTTGTTTATTTTTTTTTTATTTTGCTTTTTACACCCCCTTTCGTGACAACTTTTACAACTAAGATCTCTTGCTCCTCGTGGGAACGAACTTGACTTCCATTATATTATTTTTAATTGAGTGGAAATATTGAATTAATTTGATTGCACCTACGACACGCATCATAGAGCTCTAAACAAGATTACCATAAAGGATCGATTTTCAATTCCAATGGTAGATTAACTTTTAAATGAACTACATGGTGCCATCATATTTACAAAACTTGATATGTGTTCAGGTATTATCGATTCGCCTTTACAAACCGGATATTCAGAAAACTGCATTTAGAACTCATGATGGCCATTATGAATTTCTGGTTATGCCATTTGGGTTATCAAACGCACCAGCAACATTCCAAAGTCTCATGAATCAAATTTTTAGGCCATATCTGAGGAAATTTGTTCTTGTTTTCTTCGACGACATATTGATTTACAACAAAAGTATGAAGGAGCATTTGGAACACTTGCGCATTGTATTTGAAGTTTTGCGTCAGAACCAATTGTCTGTCAAAGAATCAAAGTGCACTTTTGCACAACCCTCAGTTGGGTATCTGGGACATGTTATTTCTGCTGATGGAGTCGCTGTGGAGACTGATAAAATTCAAAGTATCCTTGATTGGCCAATTCCAAGCACATTTAAAAGCTTGAGAGCTTTTCTTGGTTTGACAGGTTACTATAGGAAATTTGTAAAAGATTTTGGTAAAATCAGCCTTCCTTTAACAAAGTTGCTTAAGAAGGATTCCTTTGGATGGAATGAAGAAGCTACTAAGGCTTTTCGAACACTCCAACAAGCACTCACTACCACTCCAGTTTTGATGTTACCAGATTTCTCCAAAGAGTTTTGTTTGGAGTGTGATGCATCTGGGTTGAGTTTAGGAGTTGTTTTAATGCAGACTGGCAAGCCAATTGCTTATTATAGTAAAGGATTATCAAGTAAGAATTTGAACTTATCAATTTATGACAAAGAAATGCTTGCTATAGTCTCTGCAGTGCAAAAGTGGAGACCATATTTGTTGGGAAGACATTTTAAGATAGTTCTCAGATCATCATAGTTTAAAATATTTCTGGATCAACGTATTTCTTCGTTAGAACAACAAAAATGGTTGTCCAAGTTACTTGGCTATGATTATGAGATTATTTTCAGAAGAGGAAAAGAGAATGTTGTTGCAGATGCTTTATCCAGAATTATAAATCTCAGGTTTCTTTGTCTCTACTCCTATTTTCTCGGGGGTCACCGATATTATTCAAGAAAGTAATAATGTCAAGAATTCCGTACACCGATCGCTTTATTGCGTGAAAATCCTAATTATAAGCCGCATTATTCATACACGGACAACATACTTGCGTTACAAACACATAATTTTGGTATCTTCTTCATCTAAATGGTGCAATAAACTTTTGCATGAGTTTCACTCTACACCATCGGGAGGTCATTCAGTTATTTTCGGACTCTTAAGCGCATTCAACAAAATTTCCATTGGAAAGGATTAAAGAACTCGGTTAAGGAGTTTATTTCACCTTTGTGATGTTTGTCGAAGAGTAAAACGTAAGCAATTGCTCCTCCGGGCTTGTTACTGACCTCTTCTTATACCTGCAAATATATGGTTGGATATTTCCATGGATTTTATAGATGGCTTTCCTCAATCATATACAAAGACTTATATTTTAGTTGTTGTTGATCGACTCTCTAAATATGCACACTTTATTGCATTGGTGCATCCATATACAGCTGCCTCTATTGTTGATGTTTTTGTTCAAGAGATTGTCAGATTACATGGTATGCCAAAGACTATAATCAGTGACCGTGATTCGATCTTCATGAGTCAATTTTGGGAAGCTTTCTTTACTTTACAAAACACTCAACTCTGCCGTAGCTCAGCTTATCATCCAGAAACAGATGGCCAAACAGAGGTAACAAATCGAACTCTTGAATGTTATTTACGCTGTTTTGCTTGTATTAAACCTTCGGAATGGAGTAAGTGGTTGCCTTGGGCTGAATGGTGGTATAATACCAGCCATCAATCTGCCATTAACATGTCACCATATGAAGCCGTGTATAGTCGAGCTCCACCAACTGTTTCCAGTTATCTACCTGGAAGTACTGCTGTCAATGCTGTTGATCTTAATTTAAGGGCCAGAGACCACACACTTAAGCTACTTAAATTTCATCTTCAAGCTGCTCAAACCCGTATGAAGACTTATCTCGATAATCACGGAATCGAACGAAGTTTTCAAGTTAATGATTGGATTTTTCTTCGTTTGCAACCTTATAGACAGTCTTCTGTGTCAAATCAAACGTATTCTAAGCTCTCTCCTCGATTTTATGGACCCTTTAAAGTGATTGAAAAAATAGGAGCTGTTGCATATAAGTTGGCATTGCCTCCTGAGAGTCGTATTCATCCAGTTTTTCACGTTTCTCAATTGAAACTGAAACTTGGTGCTTCTGTGGTCACTGAAGCTGTCTTACCTACTGTGGTTGATTACGAGAAGTGGGAACCTGAAACTATTCTAGAACGCAAAATTTTCAAAAAAGATAATTGTGCTGGTACTAAATGGCTTATACAGTGAAAGGATCATTCACCATAGGAAGCTACATGGGAAGATGCAAAGATGATATTCTTTTTGCGTTTCGAGATATTGAGGCTTGAGGACAAGCCATTTTTCAAGGAGGGTGGGATGTTGCAACACCAAACCGTCTTACATTATTATTTCCTTATTTAGTTTTATCCTAATTATTGCTTAGACTTTCCTAGTTTGATTAGAACTCTTTTATTGCATTACTTGCTTATCAAACAATGATTAGCTATAAATACTAGCTCGAGTTGTAACATAACGACAAGCTTAATTAATACAAATCAGTTTACAACTGAATTCTCTTCCTTTAACTCCCAAGCAGAGGTTGTTAACCCCAAAACAAAAGGGTTTTATCTAGGGTTCGTGTTCTCTTTTCGTGTTCTAAACTAGTGTTGGTCAAGGATCCTAACACTCAACTGGCCCATCATTACCACTTCAATCAACGACAGCGACATCCTTTATTCCCTAACTTTTCTCGACCTGGAAACTCATTGCTTAACTATCACAACTTAAGCCATTGATTCGATATCCTTACTGGCATGTAAACCATCCGATGAATCTTCTCAAACAACCATGGAATCATGGTTTGCCTATGGCAGAACTTATATGTAGACTCATTCTTTCTCACTATTGTCGACATACCTTGCACACATGAAGCGTACCTTGTGCATTATGTATATATAAAACCCCCGACCTACACACGCTAGCAGCTGTGTACAAACACTAGAAGCTGGAGCACTTGCTTTATTTTTTGCTTCTCATCAACAGATGGATTACACAAGTTGATTAGAAGCATTGAATCTTCTTACAACATCGATTAGGAATAAGCCCGCAATGTAACGGACAACTTCAAGCCTTCAATCAACACAATGTGACCAAACTAGCAACAACACAAACATTTAACTCACATAACTTCACCACAAAATCGCACACACTTAACCAACACAGACTTTACACTGATTTCTCAATTGAGATATTCTATCGAACACTTTCATGTGTGTCTTGCAAAATGATGATGGCTAAACTCTGTTGATATTACTTTCTTGCTTATTGTTCTCCTTCCCTGCATTCCAATAAAATTTCATACAAACTCATTCTCCTAAATATGACTGAAACATCTATTAATCCTCTACATCATTCAACCCTTATCAACTGCAATATTTATCTTCTCTGGTTCTCCTTCTCAACTCATACCGAAACAAGTTTTGGAAACGCTGCTTACACAATAAGAATTCCTCTGACACAATTTTTTGAAATCAGAAATAACTTAGATGTTGATTAATAGGATTCAGAAAATCAAATTATCACTCAACTCACACTCTCCATCATCCTTTGTTACTACAAATACACTTTCATTCAAAATCAATTCTAAACCCACCACAAAACCAAATTTTGAAATTGATTAAACATTAATCACCATGAATATTAATGTCGGGCTTTATCAAATTTTCAGAGATTGATTTGTAGGATTCTTGAAAAATTACCTATTTGGTGAAGTGGGGTTTCGCTTCTCATCTCTTTCATTACTTTCTATAATGGAAGTGACTGGGTTTCGATTGTTTGTTGGTTTGAAATGAAGGTATGTTTCAATAATGAATTAGGTTAAAGATGAATAACTCGACAATTCGTGAATATAGACGCAATTCGTGATGAACAACACCTAATTAACATGCATCTTGACCGTCCAATTTCTCTGGGATCTGGATATCTCAGATTTATTGATTCTGAGATCGCCATGTGTCGATAGTTCTATGGAAGTCCATCTTAGCCGTTTAATTATCTTCGAGATTTCCTGGTCTTGGATGGGGTTCAGATCGAAACACGGCAATACAAAGAGGGCATTTTAGTAATCTCAGCTAGTTCAGGAGATCTTTCCATACAAGATTTTAGTGAGATATTGATAAGTCAACACGAGATATTGACTGAGATAACGGATTTGGATGAAATCCTTTCCATTGGCTTAGTTTTGTAAGAAATAAAAAAAGAGGCTTAGATTTGAAAACGAGGTACTAGAAACGGACCTATTTCTGTATATATTCCCAAATAATACAGGCATACACATATCATATAATAACAAAGATATGCATGAAAACAATAATGAATACAAGAGAGTTCGTTATCGATTCCCACCTCTTTTGATGACAAACCTCGCCTACCTCAAGATCCTTAATCCACCGGTTCATCCTTTGAATCGATCGTTTTAATAAAGACTAACCTTTTCTGCTTCTTTCTGTGATCGAACAACTTCAGCACCATCACCATCTTCAACCAATTACAATAACAAGGTTTACAAGAATTCTCATACAAGAGGTTCAAATCTCCGAGGTCGAATCAACAGAGAGGAGAAGAAAAGAAACAAAGAACAAGAAAGAGAAAGACGAAGAGAAAATGAGTTTCTCTTTGGGTTGTTTTTGATGATAAGACTGACGGAATTTAATAAGGCGCCCAAGAATTGGATAAATACAGCCAAATGAATATTCTAGAATGATAGAGGTACCTCAAGAAGAAAGCTCAGATGTCTTGATAACAACTAATGTAAAATGACCATGTTTCCCTTCATACAAAATAGATGATTTCTTCTTCGTCCGATATCCGAATGACACGTTCGAGTAGTCCATTCCGCGTAACTTTCCGAGACCTATTCAGTGATAATAGTTTCGTATCTAAATCGTTGTTAGATTAATTTTTATTAATTAACGTTCGTGTTAAACTAATCGAGTTATTAGCGGCTAAAACGTCTCTTGATCATCTCTTGACTAGTCAAATAGCGTTGACGAGCTTGAGGGTCCTTACAACTAAGGTGCTTGAATTTTTCGACAAACCGGGATTATTCAATAATATTCACCACCCATTACTCCTCAAGCTAGTGGAGTTGCAGAAAGGAAGAATAGGAACATTCGGGAAATGGCTGTGGTAATGCTTCATAACAAAAACTTACCGTTAAGGTCTTGGGGAGAAGCTATTTTTACAAAGATGTTATTTGGTCAACCGTGTTTACCTATGGTAAAAAACCCTAAACACTCCTTATGAGTTGTGGTATGGTAGAAAACCCAACTTACACTATCTCAGAGTGTTTGGAAGTAAGTGATACATTCTGAAAGATCGAGAACAGAAAGGAAAATTTGATTATAAAAGCGATGAAGGTATCTTTCTTGGATATGCTTCGATAGTCGTGGTTTTCGAGTATATAATCTCGTAACCCAAGTTATGATGGAACTGCAAATGTCATCATTGATGATCTCGAGCAATTTTCATCATGATTGCCCTCCTGCTGAATTGCCTCCAACTGAGACAATTAAGAAAGTCAAGGAAATACCAGATTCAGTAGAAGTTGTTCCAACTGTTGTTGATCCTAATATTTCCAGTGACGAGGAGAAGGGCACTGGTCAGGTTATCCATGTTGAACAAGAACATGTGCCTCCACGATACCTCTGGGTTCAAAGGAATCATGATACTAACAATATTATTGGAGGAAGAGATTCTACAACTAAGACGAGAGGACAACTTCAAAATATTTGCAATTTTGGTTGTTATCTATCGCAAGTAGAACCAAGAAATATTGATGAAGCTCTTAGCGATCTCTTTTGGGTGAATGCAATGCATGAAGAGTTAAATCAATTCTAAAGACAAGATGTATCGTAGCTCGTACCTTGTCCCCCCAATATTAATATTGTTGGTACCAAATGGATATTCAAGAACAAGTCTGATGAATTTGGCACTATTGTCAAAAACAAAGCCAGACTTGTCGCTCTTGGATATTCACAGATTAAAGGGATCGACTTTGATGAAACCTTTGCTCATGTGGCACGCCTTGAGTCCATTCGGTTGTTATTTGATCATGCTTGTTTTCTTAAGGTTAAGATGTTTCAAATGGACATAAAATCCACGTTCCCAACGGAAATTTAAAGGAAGAGGTCTTTGTCGCTCAACCTAAGGGATTTGAAAATCCTGATTTCCCAGATCATGTCCTTAAGCTCAATAAGGCATTATATGGGTTAAAACAAGCACCTCGTGCCCGGGTTCGAAAAACTAACTACTTCTTTTCTTAGGAAAGGTTTTTCATGAGGTGGAGCTGATAAAACTTTGTTTACCAAATAGAGTGGAAAGATGTTTTTATTTCTCAAGTTTATGTAGATGATATCATCTATGGATCAACATCTGAGAAACTTGCAAAAGATTTTCAAGTCTCTCTTGGTAAGGAGTTTGAAATGAGCAATGTTGGTGAATTAAAGTTCTTTTTAGGATTACATATTCAACAACATAAGGATGGGATTTACTTATCTCAAGAAAAAATATGCTAAGGATCTTGTGAAAAGGTTCGGTCTTTGTCAGCCAAGGGGTCCTCACGTGAATATGAATATCGAAAACAATTGTGGCATCACCGTTTGGGCCACGTTTCTTTTGATCATCTGTAACATTTATTTCCAACTTTATTTTCAACCCGCAAACCTTTTGATTTTAATTGTGAAACTTGCATCTTGGCAAAGATTCATCGTACAACTTATCCATTTAGTTTTAACAGAGGATTAGTTCCATTTGCCTTGGTTCATTATGATGTTTGGGGCCCTTGTCGAATTACTAGTAATTCGGGATTTCGTTGGTTTGTTTTGTTTGTCGATGATTGCACTCATATGACCTGGCTTTATTTTATGAAAAATAAAAGTGACATAGCTGGTATTTTTAAATCTTTTGATATGATGATTCAAACTCAATTTTCCACCACTGTAAAGGTACTTCGTTCTGATAATGGTGGCGAATATGTTAATGAAACTTTACAAGGTTATTTACAAGAACATGGTTTAATTCATGAGACTACTTGTCCGTCTACGCCAAAAAAAAAAAATGGTGTCGCAGAGAGGAAGAACATGCAATTACTTGAGATTACTAGAGCTTGTTTAATTGGAGCAAACATGAGGCCACATTTCTGGGAAGAAGCTATCACTACTACGGTGTATCTTCTTAATCGTGTACCCACTAGTGTTTTGAAATTTCAAACACCTTTGGATAATTTGGCTTCGTTTGTGACAATTCCTCCTCAGCTTAAAATTCCTCCATGAGTGTTCGGATGTGTTGTTTATGTCCATATACAAAAATATTTGTGCAGCAAGCTTGACCCATGTGCTATAATGTGTGTATTCTTTGGTTATCATCCATAACAAAAGGGTTATAGGTGTTATCATCCTTCTACTTGCAAATTTTATGTTAGCATGGATGTTACCTTCTCCGAGCATGAGAAGTTTTACCCAACATATGATCCCAGTTATCCTCTTCAGGAGAGAACAATATTGAAGATTTGAATTGGATAGATTTATTTCCAACTAATCAAAGTGAGTTAGATCTTCCGTCATAGAAGAAAGTTCAAGTAATCCTCCCGCTTTAAACCGATATGGGATGGAGACTACTTCGCAACTCAAAGAAACAGGTTCAAGAATCCGAAACCCTTGTTGCGAAGACCCCCTCCTTTCTTCAACAACAGTATCTACAACCAGTTATCCTCCTGTTTATGTCCCTGAGGTAAGCATAGATTTTTCAACTAATACTGACAATACTTGTGAACTAACTGACACCGACATGTACCAGTTTCTACAAAGGAGTAATCGTGGAGTTCCACCGAGATCATTTTTCACCGAAGCAATAAAGAAGGTGAAATACCCTATTGCAAACTATGTGTCAATTCATAAATTATCGAGAAAATGACAAGGCGTTTTTCAAATCGGATGGACGATGTGATTATTCGAGTAAATGTACAAGAAGCTCTATCTAATCCGAAATGGGTCTGGGCGCAATGACAGATGAGATGGTCGCACATAAGGAAAATGGTACTTGGAATATATGTTCATTACCAGAGGGAATAAACAATTGGTTGCAGGTTGGTGTATACTATCAAACATAATCCAGATGGCTCAATTGATAGGTACAAAGCAAGACTTGTGGCTAAAAGATATACCCAAACATATAGTATAAGAGACATTTGCTCCTGTTGCGAAAATTAATACTATTCGTGTGTTGTTGTCTTTGGTAGCGAATCTAGGCTGGCTTCTACAACAATATGATGTAAAGAATGCCTTTTTACATGGTGATTTGCAAGAAGAAGTCTACATGTCACTACCTCCAGGTTATAATGTTCCAAACAATGCTAATGTTGTTTGTAAGCTAAATAAGACATTATACGGTCTGAAATAATCTCCCAGTGCATGGTTTGGTATATTTTGTCCGGAAATGAAGAAATTTGGGTATGCACAGAGTAATGATGATCATACTTTGTTCTTAAAAAGAGCAGTGATAAGGTAACCGCTCTCATTAGCGAGATGATATGGTGGTAACATGAAATGATCCGTAAGAGACGAGTAATCAAGAGTTATTTGTATTTTGAGTTTGGTATGAAGGATTTGGGTGGACTTAAATATTTATTGGGAATTAAAGTTACACGGTTTGAGAAAGGCCTTTTCTTGTCTCAACAAAAATACGTGATTGACCTATTAAAGGAAACTGGTATGCTTGGTTGTGAACCAATTTGGTCTCTTATGGAACAGAACCATGGCCTAGAAGAGTGTTCGGATCAAATACCAAATGATGACAAAGGCCAATATCAAAGGTTGGTTGGACGTTTAATTTATCTTTCTCATACAAGGCTTGATATTGTTTATGCAGTAAGAGTCATAAGCAAGATTTATATATGCATAATCCGGTCAACAACACATGGATGCAGTCATAAGGGTATTGAGATATTTGAAATCGTCACTAGGTAAAGGTTTGATATTTTCAAAACATGGACATCTTGATATTTCGGGTTACACCGACTTGGCCGGGAGGTAAATGTGATAGGCGAAGATCGACATCCGGGTATTTTACCTTTGTCTGATGAAATTAAGTAACTTTGAAATCTAAGAAACACCATGTTGTTTCCTTGTCCAATCTTTCAAGAAGAATACATGGAAATGGTAAAAGGCATCTCGCGAATTGTTATGGTTAAAAAGGCTTATGGGGGAGTTCGCTTTTTTCTCTTGAAAAACCCATGAAGTTGTTTTGTGATAACCAATCAAGAATCGATTGCGAGTAAAATCCGGTGCAACATGATCGAACGAAGCCTGTGGGAAATTGATAGAAACTTCATTTATGAGAAATTCAAAGAAAATACAATTGAAGTACCATATGTTCATACGACACAACAATTGGCGAGATATTTTAACCAAAGCCGTATCAAATACAATATTCAACGATTCACTTATCAAGTTGGGCATATGTGATTTATATGCACCGCCTTGAGGGGGAATGTTGAATCGTACACAATCAACTAGTAGCATAGCCTTAGTAAAAGTCTTAAAGTGTACAATAAAGTTGTTAGTAGTGTAGATACATTTACTTCTCACATGACTTTTTTTCTCTTCTCTGACAACACGCTTCTTCAAAGACGTGTTCTTTTCTTTAACTTGTAATATATATAACTCATTTTAGAGTTGATTGAAATACAACTATTATAAGTGAGAACCTTAAGTTTGAGTTTATTGAACCCGAGAAATTGTCATGTTTTCAATCTTGCTATGGCCTGCAAAAACTAACTCCTGCTAGGAATCAAAACTTTGTTTCTTGGCATGTCCTTAGTTTGGATAGGTTGGAGGCCTCGGTGTAGTCTCTTCATAAACTTGCTTATGGTTTTCATACAAAGAAAGAAAAAAAACAGAACTATCGCCCGATTCCAATTTAATAGCAAAATTAAAAGAAACTTTAACATCTAGAAGAGAAGATGCTCTTACATTGGGTTGTTTAGACACGAAAAGCAATACCTTTTCCCCATTAAGTCTTCTACCGCAACGGTTCCTTTTTTTTATTACAAATGATGAAATTATGTTTGGCAACTCGAAGTGAAGTAATTTTCAATGCGTTCGGTTGAGAGAATTTGAGGGCAAATAATCCAGTTACCGCTAGTTGGATTCCAAGAATCAGATTATGGAGAAAAGCTTTCCTAATTCGAGATAAACATGTTTGGTTAGGAGAATGCATTCAAAGTATTACGAGATAGATATATACCAACAAAAAATGTCTTAAATATCCCCCCATCCGTGGTTCTTCATGGAAGCATAATCTTAATCAAAATCCGTAACTTTCAATAATCTTAATCATAATCCATTAAATTCAGAAACTATAACTTCTTATCATCAAGATATTTCAATAAATAATTAGGAAGAATCAATCATTATGCTATGTCTTTAATGGTTTTAGTATAGAAAGATTGAGAAAATAGTGTTTCGATGGATATAACATAATATAGGTTTTAGAGACATAGTGAACATAATATAGGTTCTAGAGACATAGTAGTGCTATAACAAGGTTTTCCATGGAAGCTCCAGTATTAAGTCTGGTTTTTGTTGTCTATTCAAAACGAAAAAAAAAGTTCGAGGAATTTTATCATCTACTAGTAAGGATAGTTGAGTCATTTCCCATGATATAATAACCAATTCTCTGAATTTGTTTTTGAATTTAAACGATGTAATCGAAATCGAGTATTTGGAGGGAATCTAATTCTCACAGAGGGTCCGACACATCCTTTCGGTTGGGATAATCGGTGAGATTACCTTGTAATCCAATTCCCAGGAGTTGTATTCTCCCAACCGAACGCTACCGCTTAGAAATTGAAAGTAAAAAAACATTTGCTTGTGGCTAAAAATTTTTGTTTCACAAAAAGTCAACTTTTTACTTTCCAAATAATTATTAAATTGTATATCCAAACTAACTTACGACGGTTTCGTAAGTCAAAAGCAATTTCTCGAGTGGTATCCTATAAGTAACTTTTTAGAGTTAGTCAAGTCCAAACGCCCTCTACCAGGAGGTCAACAAACCTGAATCCTAATTCTTATCCTTCTCATTGCCTTTTTTTTTTTGTTCCTTTTTTTCCATACCAATATCCTTCTCATTGCCACTGCTAAACACACCATGAGCCTTTTCTCGAGACTGCTAATGGGGTACCGGATTTCACGGGAGGGTACCAAATACATTTAAGGCAGGACTTTTTATTTTGTCCTATATGCATTTTGGTACCCTTCTGTGGAATCTGGTACCCCATTAGCAGCATTGCCTTTTCTTAACCACACGGTGCCTACTGCCCAGCTTATACCACATCCAAATCCAGACAAAAATAAAAATAAAAATTCAAAACCATTTTCTTCGAGACCTTTCGCGCTGCTCTTCACAAAAACTCTTCAAATCAAACTTCATAAAACCCTAGAAGTCGAATCAATCCCCAATTTCATCCCATGCGATTCTTCTGATGTGGTATGTAGCTTTATTTTCTAAAGCCTTAAATTTTATACTTTTTATTTAGTCTTTATTATGCAGTTTAAGAACTAGGGTTTCGAATTTGTCTTAGGAAATTATGGACCCAGATATTGCAGGAGTGATCATGGAATTTCTTGTTCGAGTACCCACACTAGAAGATGGTATAATCAAAACCTTGTTAGAAAAGCTGCCTATACGTAAAGATGATCACCGCTTAATCAAATGTATATTACTCAGAAGACTTTCTGTGGAATCTTCAAAAGGAGAAGTTTCGGAAAATACCTTAGCGACTCTGGAAAGAATTGAAGAATCTGATTACACCCAAGGTGTCAGTACATTGGATTCGATGAGTGAAGCCTACTGTTCTGTTGCGGTTCATTGCGCAGTTGTACACTTGAAAAGATTCCTATCGATTTTCATAGTTATTTGGATTCTGTTGTTAGGATATGGAGAGGTAGGATCCATGACATGGAGAAATGTGAGGGTGTTGGTTTGTATTCCGATAAGTTGAAGGAAATGAGGTGTGTCATTGAGGAGGCACTTTGGAATGAAAGTGTTCGTCAGAGATTGTTAACATGGGATACACAAGGGGATGCTGTGAGATTAGTCAAAGTTTTTCTAGAGGACGCAATGAAACAGCTTGGTCCATCAATGATTGAAATCTCGATGAGTTCATTGACTGCTAAGGGAAAAGAAGTATTTATTCCACCTAGTAATTTATCAAGTAAACACCCAGAAGATGGACGAGTTTCCGATGCTCCACACTGTGATGTTTATGTGCATGAAAGTAATCTAGGAAATGATGGTAATGGTATGGCTTTGGGTTCTGTTATGGCGATAAGCCATGCAGTAAATGCTAAAAACAATTTGCCTACACCCGAAATTGAGATGGTAAAAGAAGCACGAAAGATTGAATACAGCTGATTTACAATCAGTGGTTGAAGAGGCACTTCCTCGTGCATCAAAGCGTAAATACAATCTGTCCACACCTGAAGTTAAGACAGTACAAGAGGCACTCAAGTCGAGTTTATCTGATTTACAAGCAATGGTTAAAGATCCACTTCCAGACGCGTTAAGGGTGGCTAAGGTCATATCAGCCTCTATAGCAAGAGAAGGTACAACACAACAAAATTTTGTACTTGTGGACGAGGGTGGGGAAGCTTCGTGTGCTCCTTCTGTTGATAAGGGTGTAACTTCTGCCGAGGCAAATGAGACCAGAAATCAGAATACAACTACTAGACCTAGCCTAATGGGTAGGAATAGTACTGCACATACATATGAGGTAACAATCATTTTATATTTGTGTTGGCTTTTTATGGTTTTCACAACAAATTTAAATCATCATTGATTAGATTAAGTTAAGATTAGTAGTACTCGGTATTAAGCTGTGTTTATGGTTTAATCATGCACTAAGGCTAGCTTAAGGTTGATTCTAAAACAAGTAAAAGATTTGTAAGGAGCTGTCCCATGTAGCCATGAGGTATGTCTCACTAAATAATGATGGATAGGTGATAGAGATGTGTGGCATGCATGACTAGGATACTTCTCTAGCCTCATACATAAAAAGAGAAGTATGTTTTATTCATCAATTGAGTATGAGGAAATAGAAGTAGAAGGCCAAGTCATTAACTTATTAGTAGAGCGTATTATTTATATATTTCTTCTTCTAAATCAGTTCATGCTAATTGAGCTGAAGCAACAGAACATGTTTGGTGCCGTGTAAGTTGTTTATGAACTGACTTTGCTTGCTATATTTGAAGTTTAAGTGAGTCATGAACATGTTAAATGCAAGGGTTGAATCTGTTTTTAGCATATGGTTAAGTATATATCAAGTAAAGATAATTAAAGAATTTGATCTTAGTTTAATTCAGTATTCACTAAATAAGGTCAATTCCAGGTGAGTCTCTTGAGCATTTTGTGTTAATATTTATATTTCTGATGTGATGGCAAGCAGGTGTATGTAAGGTTTCTAAAATCTTTGTTATGGACATGATTCACACATTCCGTTCCTGGATCCCACTTTGTATCTTGACAGACTAAAGTTTCACATTTTTTTGTGAAAGCCAGTAAGTCGATGTTTTCCTGGGCGCACAAGGTTAAATGATTGCGAACTTAAGAATATAGTCAGTGTGCTGTCATCTATGATATAGTAGCAGAGTTTGTTCTTTATCTCTATATAGAATGATAGTCAGTTCAGGATCATTGTGTACATCTGACAAGTCATTGTGTATGGTATCTCAATGAAGTCAGAGTTTAGGGTCATTTTTTATATCTGATATATCATTGTTGGTATATTTAAAATCTAAGATTTTATTCATTGGGAGCAGATCTTGGTTTGTATTTCGATGACCCCTTAGGCAGTAAAGGCATTATGTCGGATGTAGGGATTTCATTATTAATTAATATACAGATCTTAAGTGCTTGGTTCTTAAACGCGACTCCATGTTTATATATGCAAACAAAACCATAACACATGCTCGTGAATCTGGTATATTGTCATTTATTATGTGTGTATGAATTTTTATTCCTTTATTATTTTGGTATTATGCCATTTCTTGGATCTCAGTTGTTTTCTTCTTATTTTCTTAATTGCTTGTGTGTAGTGGAATGAAGATTCAATTGAATCCTCACAGGAAAGGTCACCAGATCGTCCTCACTTACCTACCCCGAGGAGAGTAGTTGTTTCTCCCTTGGTAAAGCATGAGGTTGGAAACCACAAGAGAATGAAAAGGAAATGGAGCCCGCAGGAAGAACAAGCTCTTAGAGATGCTGTTACCAAGTATGGAGACATATATTTTGTGTAATTTAACTTCTTTTATAAAATTAAACAATCCTAGGAAGTTCTTTTGGTACAAGTTTGTGTGACTAATTGAGAGCAACATTAATATATAACTATGTTTGCTTGTGAAGGCATGGCAGAGGAAACTGGACCTTGATCTTAAACAAAAATCGTGATGTGTTTGAAGATAGAACCGCGGTAAACATTCTTCTTCACACTCATTAACATGTCTGAGTTCTTATGTATGTTAGCTCATCCAATACCATCCACTATACAGGGAGATCTAAAGGATAAATGGCGAAATATGACAAGATAGATCAGTTTCGGAGTTCAAACCTCTGTAGTATGCGAGGTAGGCTTCTTTACCTTATTTTCTTTTTCTGGGCATATTGTTTTTGGTTAAAGTTGCACCTTAGTGCTTACGTGAAATCATTTAAACCATTTTTGAGATAAATGACAGTTTTGCTGTGAATTTTTGTATTAGGATGTTCTTTTTGTTAGTCATAATATCTTCGATATAACATGCTCTTTAGTTAATCAAATTGCTGTCTTCTGTTTAGATTTTGGTAAATATCCAAGTCCTACTGGTTTGTTAAGTTAATCCTGGCGACATAAAATTATCTGATTCCTGAAAAATCTCTCTATGCTCTACCTACCTTCTGTGATTTATTTTGTTATAATTATACTGTGAGGTTTCCCTGTTTCTCCTAAACTCAATGTGGAAAGCTGACAAAACCTTAGTATAATGCAAGTAAAGAGCAAAAGGTTGAGTTTTTCGGTGGATAGGAATTTTGGGTCCTGATTAATGTGAAATTGCGCTTGGGCAGGAATTATCTAGCTCTATCAAGACATTGTCATAAAAAGGAAATCACTGGATGCAAGTAACGACCCATATCAAATTATCAAAAAAATGTTTCAGCATTAGCCAGGTCTGAGTGGTCAGTACATGTTGACTTGTTTGAACTTGAGAACTTAGTACGTTTTAGTTCTTTCCATGTGTTTATGTTCTCTTACATGTCTCTTTGATTATGATACTCTTTGATCTTTAATTGAACAGTTATAGCATTTCAGTTTTTCTTAGAACTTGGATGGGTTACATTAAATACGGATGCCTTCGTTGTACCTAATGGAACAGTCAATCTTTTGTAATGATCCAGGTTACTGTGTTGCAGCACAGGGATGCACAACCTGAGCTAGGGGCATTGGGCAAGCAGAAAGTCTTGTTCTGTGGGTAGTGGTGGAATGAAGCTGAGTAATCAGACATAGTAGAAGGTGACTAAATGAAATTGCTGGATAATGCCGCGTTGATTTTGCTAGTATAAGATTGGAGGTTCAGAACCTTATCAAGGTTTCCATGAGTGTTTTTTTGGTCTTATAAGTTTGCTGATGTATGGAAGAACCACATAAGTTACCCAATTGTCATGAATGTCTGAGGTGAAAAACTTGTTGTAACATCGAGGGAGACACCTCTAAACTCGCTGCTTCATGACTGCTGTAATGTTTATATGCTATGCAATTAAGTTTTTTTCTTCTAGCCAAAAAATAACATTCCAGAATTCTGCAGATCTTTACAATTACAAGAACAAGTAAAGAGCACGTGCGTTGCACATTGACAAACAAAATCGTTTGCATCTTCTATTTATATTTTGAATACGAATTTGAGTAGTATTTATCTTTGTCTTTAACTTGTTTATTCTGCACTTCCCTTTTACTACGAATTTGGGTAGTGTTTATCTTTCTCCTATAAATCTGTACTATATACTATCATAAATCCAAGAGGTCATTTAAGGCTTTTTTATAAATATATTCGAAATTTGTCAATTTATTTTCTATTTGAAGAACTGATGGACAAAAGGCAAGGCTTTTCTTTACCTATAGGTCCTTTTAGAAACAACTCAGAATTCAAACTTTGAATCCTACCTCAGTGGATTGATAGCTAGGCTTTTCTTCTTACATATACTCTATTCCAATCCTACTTGGAATAACAATTTTCTCTCTTATTTTTTATTTTTCTATACGAAATTCTCCCCCTAATCTCTTTGGTGTCATATTCAACATGAAACTGGCCCATTTATGACTAAAATTTGTTTATGACGACGCCATCTCGCTACTCTAGTTTGTCTCAGACCCCTCAATATTTAAGCTTGGTATCTGTTCGTAAAAATATCACGACGAAATTTTTGCCTAATAAACGTGAAAAGAATTTACTTAAAATGCTGATTTTATTGATGATGACAACCGGCCCAATTCAAAAGCTATAATTTTGGAGGCGATATATTTTTTGTGGCGAAGTGGTCTTTGGTGTTTGTGCGGCGATACACGCGTTAATCGCATAATAATTTTATACTTACATACATCGAAAATTTCAGCTGTTATCTCATCAATATGAATCCTACAATGTTAGCAGCTAACCAAATAATGAACCCATTTCATACTGAGCATTCGTCTATACAGGTCCAAAGAGCGGATAACAACCACTTGAGTAAACACGTGGCTTACATGCGTGGACTCCTTTCGTAAGTGGTACCTTGGAACTAAAAAATTCATTAATAAATTAATTTTGTGCCGGGTTGTCTAATGTTAAGGATGACACTGTCATCACTCGAAGACTCTCAACTAAGTCCGTTAGTAGTCCGAGTATAAAGCTAGAGTCATATGGCTATTCTTTAGATATTTTTTTGTTATCTTTGAATTAGATTCAAATCAGAACAACCTCTCTTGTACTCCTTCAAGCATAAATAACATGTTGACTCCACAAGGTAAAACTGTGGAAGTATTCACCAAAACCATTTCTTAAGTTGGTATCAGCCACGATCCAATCTACGCTTCCAAAACCTCAAAAAAAAAAAAAAAAATCTAATCAAATCAAATCAATACCAAATCCAAATCATCAATGGCAACAACATCTCGGCCGTCGAGTTCGGATCCATCATCTGGTAACTCTGAAACTTACAGAAACAAACTATCCACTCTGGAAGACACAATTCAAACATATCCTCAAAGGTTATGGATTGACAGGTTTTATTGATGGCACTAAAATAAAACCTGCAAGAACTTTACCAAACTCTGAAGCAATAAACCCTGATTTCACAACATATGAAAAACATGACTCTTTATTGGTTGGTTGGTTAAACTCGACTCTCACTGATGTTGTTCTAGGTAAACTGGGTGGTTTAAACACTTCCAAAGAAGTCTGGGATACATTGGAAGCTGAGTTTTCACCCAAAACAAAGGTGCATCAGATGCACCTAAAGAAACAACTTCATACAATGAACAAAGGTAACAAAACACTGAAAGTTTTCTTTAATGAAGCTAAAACCTTGTTTAATCAACTGCAACAACATGCTATGTTGTAACAGCTGATGATATGAAACAGTCCATCAGTAATGGATTGAATCAGTCATATAATCCAATTGTGACTGCCCTGAGTACTGTGGAAGATATGGATATGCAGACGTTTTATGCATATCTCCTAACCTTCGATATAAGGCTTGAATAACATCTTACTACTATTCAACAACCAATAGCGAATGTTCTTTGTCTCAAACTCGGGTTCATGCGAGATCCGCAACGAGACATTTCCATAATCAAAACCGTGGACCACCTCAAAGACAACAACAATCAAGGTAATCTTCGTTATCATCCGCCTAAGAACAAGTTTGCTCAGCCATGTCAGATATACAAGAAGGATAATCATCAAGCTGATCGATGTTGGTTTCGTTACAAACCCAACAATAATCAGCCTAAACAACCTGGTGCATATATTGCTTTGCCAAATGGTGTGAATGGAAATCAGTGGGTCACTGACACAGGTGTTACACATCATCTAACTGCAGATATGGGAAATCTGACAATACCTCATGAATATGATGGCACTGAGATGGTACATGTTGGTAATGGTAATACTCTTAAAATTGCCAACATTGGTAATGCTTCATTTACATACAAGTCTAGATCTTTGTTTAAACAATGTATATCATGTTCCGAGATAAAAACTAATTTATTGTTTGTAACTCAATTTTGTAAAGACAATAATGTGTACTTTGAGTTTCACACATCTCATTTTCTTGTGAAGGACAAGCACTCGGGGACAACTCACATGAGGATTTGAATAAGAATGGGCTATATATATTTGAAGGAGTTGACATGCTAGACAAACCAATCCAGCCGCAGGCAAACATATCTTCTTCCTTCCCATTGTGGTACCAAAGACTAGGGCATCCAATGTTGTGTACTGTTTCTCAAATCTGCCTTCAAAACTCCCTTTCAGTTTCCAATAAGTCTTTTGATTACTGTCATTCTTGCCACCTTAGTAAGAGCAAGAAATTATCTTTTTCCTTAAGTAGCACAGTTTATGACAAACCTTTGAGTTTGGTAGTGTATGATATTTGGGCATCTCCTCAATGTTCTAGAATTGGTTTTCGATATTATCTTTTAATAATGGATGTCTTTTCACATTACACATGGGTTTTTCCACTTGTTTTCGATATTACACATGCGTTTTGATGCTTTACAAACTTTTATTTACTTTCATAAACAAGTAGAGAAAATGACAGATCATAAAATCTAAATCTTTCAATCTGACAATGCCTTAGAGTACAAAAAATTTACTACCTATCTCAATGAGTCTGGAATTCAACACAGATTCTCTTGTCCACATACATCTCCTCAAAATGGCATAGCTGAAAGTCGAATAAGACATGTTACAGAGTCTGGATTGGCGTTAATCTTTCATGCACATATGCCAAAATCTTTCTGGGATGATGCCTTTACAACAACATGTTTTCTAATAAATAGATTACCAAAATCAGCCACAAAAACAAAAACTCCATTAGAGATTATGTTCAACAAAAAGCCAGATTACAAATTCTTGCGTGTTTTTGGATGTTTGGCGTATCCATGCCTTAGGCAGTATAATTCCACAAAGTTAGAACCAAGATCTCTTCCTTGTGTCTTCATAGGGTATCGTAATGCACACAAAGGCTATTTGTGTTTGCATCGTGAAACAAACAGGCTATATATTTCTCGCCATGTTCGTTTTGAGGAAGGCTCATTCCCATTTCGGTCTCTAAGCATAAGAATCCCTTGCAAAGTCCGGGTAGTGTTCCATCTAGCACAAGCATTTTATTTTCACCGCCGTTTACTAGATGTTTAACATACGGTGTAGAAGATATTGTCATGCATTCACCAGGGAACACTCGGAGTTTCTGGAGTGAGTCACACCCATGTATCTGCACAACCTGACTCGCCTCAACAGCTTCAACACTCACCAGATGATAGTCCAGCCAACTCTGAAACATCTGCTACTTCAACTATTCAGTACCAAGTATGAGTCTGTTTGCTCCGTCACCACAACGTGATCTTTTGTCACTCATTCAATGCAGACGCGAGCAAAATCCCTGGCATCACTAAACTGTCAAGAAAATGTGCTTAAGCGCAACTAAGCACCCATTACTCGATGCGGACTTCGTAGAACCAACATGCTACAAAGACAAACATCTAAGAATCAGAAATAGAAACGTGATGGATGTGAAAATAAATGCTCTAATTCGCAATGGCAGTTACTCCTTGGTTAAATATGAAAAGGGCATGAATATTGTTGTTTAAAAAATGGGTCTATAGGGTTAAGCGAGAATCCCGATGGCAAAAGCATAGACAAATTTAAGGCTCGCTTGGTGGCTAAGGGCTTTAATCGGCCAAGCGAGGGAATAGATTACGGCGAGACTTTTAGTACTTGTGATAAAGCCTTGTACTATACGGATTGTGTTGTCCATTGCAGTTATGAGTCAGTGGCAAATTAAACAGCTCGATGTGGAAAATACATTTTTGAATGGTAATCTGGAAGAAGACGTATATATGCAGCAACCAGCAGGTTATGTTGATCCTGATTATCCTAATCATGTCTGCAAATTACATAAGTCTCTCTATGGGACAAAACAGCGCGTCGCGGGCTTGGTTTTCTAAGCTAAGTACATACTTATTACAGTGGGGTTGAAAGGATCTATTGCGGACGGTTCCTTGTTCATTATGCAGTGTGAGATTCCATCACATATGTTCTTGTTTATGTTGATGACATAATTGTCACGGTCGAAACCGACACAAATTAAAAAGCTCATCGAAGATCTTGGAGCATATTTTGCTTTGAAAGATATGAGAGATTTAAGTTACTTCTTGGGTGTTGAGGTTCTTAGGCATGATAATGAGTTGGTACTGACTCAGAGGAAGTATGTTGCGCACGAAACTTGATGGTGTTAAACACCGTATGCACTCCATTGGCACCTGGTGTGAAGATCCACAAGCATGGCACACAAAAATTTGAATATGCTACATTATATCGTAGTGTTGTTGGTGCATTACAATATCTGCATATCACTAGGCCGGATATCTCTGTTGTTGTGAACAAGGTATGTCAGTACATGCATGATCCTTTTGTTGAGCATTGGGAGTTGGTTAAAAGGATTCTACGGTATCTCAAGAGTACTGTTGATTATGGGTTACATCTCAAGAGTACCAAGGATTTTACTCTCCAAGCATACTCAGATGAAGATTGGGCCGAAAGTTTGGATGATCGACGATCAACTAGTGGCTATTGCATATATTTTGGAGGAAATTTGATATCTTGGAGTGCAAAGAACCAAAAAGCAGTCTCAAAATCAAGCACCGAGGCAGAGAGTACGGGGGTGGCCATTGCAACGTCGAATTAATATGGATTTAGTCTCTTCTAAAAGGAGCTTGGAGTTCGATATTCATCGCCTATCTTATGGTGTGATAATCTAGGGGTAACATACCTTACTGCGAATCCATTATTTCATGCAAGAACAAAGCACATGGAAATCGACTATCATTTTGTCAGAGAAAGAGTTGCAAGCAAACAACTCCAAGTCCATTTCATTATCTCACGGGATCAGCTGGCCGACATATTTACAAAGGGACTTTTAGCACCAAGATTTCAAATCATCCGTGGCAAGTTGCACGTCTGTCAACTGAAGTACAACTTGAGGGGAGGTGTTAAGGATGACATTGTCATCACCTGAAGACTCTCGACTCACCTAAAGACTCTCAACTAAGTCAGTTAGTAGTCCGAGTATAAAGCTAGAGTCATACGACTATTCTTTAGATATTTTTTTGTTATCTTTGAATTAGATTCAAATCAGTAACAACCTCTCTTGTACTCCTTCAAGTATAAATAACATGTTGACTCCACAAGGTAAAACTTTGGAAGTATTCACCAAAACCATTTCTTAAGTTCTAACTTGGTTTCATTTTCTACTCCCATCTTCCTATTAACTCTCTCTTCTTCCTCCTTCACTAACAACAATTTCAGCTCGATGTCCCCCTCCTTTTTACAATAATAACTTTAAAGCAGTTGAAATAAAAGTTTGACAATCAATAACTGCAACTTCATAGCATCATCAAACTGTATTCTTAAGGCATGTCGATGAAGATAAACTTTTTGGGTCTTTTATTTTGAGATATTTTAATTAGTTATAGAGTTATGGGTTTGTACTTTGTAATTTTGATGCTGAATTTGACGGATTATTTGAATGTTTTAATTAATTGTGGGTGAATTTATAATGTAACTTGCAATTTTATCCAAGTATCAGATCCAATTCTTTATCTTTTCAAAAAAAAATTGTCCCCAATAATCAACCAATCTAAAAGGTTATTCACCATTTTTTTTTTTTTAGTTTGTAGTTCCAGAAGATGTTGATTCAAATGCGAAAAGGGATGTAATTGGGAAAGGGGAAAAATTGAGAAAAGAGAAATTAGGGTTTGAGAAAGATTAGTTAATGAGTTAGCGTATTGGATTGAAATTAGTAGTTAGTGTTTGTGTGTTTGATTTGGAATTCTTAGTTTGAATATTATGATTTTCCGTAATGATGTAGCTAAATATGGCAGTGGCGGCGACGGCGACTACGTCGGCGGTCTTTGGTAGTGGTTGTGGTGGTGTACGTAGTGCTCTTTTGGTGTTGATGGCGCTAGGGTTGGTGGATAAAGAGAGAGGTTATGTGACAAGGTGGTGGTGGTGGTGTTGCTCTCTGCTGAGTTTTTCGTCGAGTCTTGGTGGTGGTGGTGTGACTGAAAAAATTGAAAGGAAAGAAGTTGTCGAGGATACCTTAGGGAAAAGCTTATTATGCCGAGGAGGTATTTTCGTCGAGTAACCAAAAAAATCACACGGAATGTATTTGGAATCTTGTAGGGAATATTCTTGTATCTAACATTCAGGTTTTAGAGGAAGGAAATCCAACGACTGCTGGCACTTAATTCTTTGACTTTTCATTAGTCTTGGTGTCATTAAAAGGATGGGAGATTCTTTGACTTTTCATTAGTCTTCTTTGTCATTAAAAGGGTGGGAGTTTTGCTTCTTGTTGTCATATCTCTAAAAGTTTTCAATTTTCTGAGTCTGCGAGTATGCCTTGTTAAAAACCTCATGGGTAGGTGAAAATGAAACTCATTTGGAAGTTACCAAAACCGGAAGAGAAATATAAAAGTATAATAAAATAGTAATGCTACCAAAAATGCTAGTAATGATCTAGATACTCACTATGTTTGTTAATAAGTCCTAGGTGCCGAAGTCCTAAATGTTCTAAGTCATTGATCCCGGTTCACTAAACAGAGTCTTAGCCTCTAACACTACCCATAAGCAAATCTTAACCAAACTATCTAGATCATGGTTTTGGTAGGTGGATTGCTAGCTTCCTATTTGTTTGAAGCGTTCTTGCATTCCATGCCTTTAAGCTTCTTTTTCGCCGGTTCCTTCTATGTCAATTTTGGCTGACATTTGCCTCTTTTTGTGTTTACAACACGACTTATGATATATAAGTACGGGTGGAGCCGAAGTTCTCCGTTGGAGATGTCCAAGACATCTCACGGGGTATTGAATAAGCTTCTTCTCTTAGCGCCACTCCAAGTTTATCGCGTATATCATCATTTTTAATTCAGTCATTTCTTTTATGTCCATAATCCCACTTGACATACGCATCTCGGCTACACTTATCTTCCGAATGTGTTTTTTCATTAGCCTAAAATATCGCAAATCCGATCGTTGTCCTATAGAGTTTGAGTTTGAGCTTTTGTGGGATATTTTTGTCACATACAATGTTGGTTGACTGTTGTCATTTCACCCATCCCACTCGGATCCTATGGCTAACATCTCATCAATCTCTCGCCATCACTCTGTATCATCGACCCTAAATATCAAAAAGTGTCCTTCTTAGGTGCTACTTGTCCGGCCAAAGTGATATCCCCATCCTCTGCTCTAGTATCGCTAAACCCCACATTATATGCTCGGTTTTAATTTTCCGAGTCTATAACCCTTGGATTCTAGAGTCTGCCTCCACAACACAATTCATAACTGACTTCCTTTACAGGCGTAGTAGGAGTTGCTTCAGCCTAAGTGTAGATTTTTTGACTTTTCTACCTCTAACAGAAAGCCTATTTGATTTCCCTTCAGAAAGATATTCAACCAAGGTAGGGAAATCTATATGCTTATGATGGATCTTTATGAAAATAAGATATCAAGCGAAGTCAAAAATTGGGATGAATTCTCTTCAAAACCTCTAGAGATGGCTAATCAATTCTACCTCACAAGAAAAATCTAAATAAATCAAACCAGAATTAATTTAGATATCTATCTTATTGAATCACAAAGTCTGAGAACGAAGAGTACTTTGTGATTTCTATCTATCTTGTTCCTGATCTATAATTCGAAAACTATAATGATTAATAAGAACAAGATCAGGATAATAAAAACTATCGGGTAAAATATAGTCTGGTCGAGCTTCACGTATCCCTTAGTAAAGTATTTTAAAGTCGTAACTTTGTTACGGTTTCACCCGAGAGGACACCTAGGTTTTAGAGGAAGACTCTAGCCGTACTAGGACACAAAATTGTCGGGATTGATATTCTAATGTGCGGGGAGTCCTCTATTTATATTGATGAACAAGGATTGTTGCTTACAAACAAAGCAAGGTTAGTGAAAGCAGATTTCCATGTTTACTAATTGCTTTGGAACCAAGCAATCGAAACTTCTCCATACTAATGTCTTACCGTGCGTAGCACGGGATTGTCAATTCAAAAATATCCCAAAAAATCTATCAATTAGATTGCTTAGTTTTACTCGAGGTATATCAAATTCCAAATCTATCTTCAATCAAATTAATCTCGGAAATTGTGATCTAGAGAAATATATGTAATTGGTTACGTAAAAAAAAAGCAATTCAAGAAAGAAAATAGACTGAGCTAGCTAACGAACTTAACTTGCTTCTCACCCAGTGTAATACTGTTATGTAATGTCTCAAACTGCTTGCTGCTGTAAGTAACGTATTCAATTTCCACTAACATCAGCCAACGCCTATGCGCTGCCCGGTTCTTATTCACCACTATTGGACCTCGCACTGGCTTTGATGGTGAGGTGGTGAATGTAAAAACGAATGCAAGAACCTCTCATAAATTCATTAACAAATCAATAATCACACCCAAACAGAAAGTTGATTACAATAAAAAAAACATTATCGATTAAAAAATAAAAAAACATTAATTACACGATTAGGAAACTTGAAAATGTAAAATATTAAAATTGTATTTTACAACTCACAACTTCATAAATGAAGTTTACATTTGGTATACTTTGTCAAGAACTCTCATTTTCTGTCTCCACTTAGTTCTTCTCATATATTCAAGTTGCTCTCCCTTTGATGTTGGAGTTTCTCCATCTCCAATGATACACATCATCGACACAATTTTATGTTTTCTAGTACTTCAAATATACTCCATCCGTTCTTAATTAATAGGCTGGTTTTGTTTTTAGAGAAAATTAAGGAAATTAAGAGAACTAATCATTGAAAGTGGTCCTCATGATACTTGTCAATAAAAGAAGTGAAATGAAATGGTCCCCATGACACTTGTGAGCAAAAGAAGTAAAGTGAAATGGTCCCATGACACTTGTCATCAAAAAGTTAAGAGAAAAGTGGTCACAGAAAACTAAAGTAACATTTGACTTTCCTAATTAGGAAACCAACCTATTTTTGAAACATCTATTTATATAAGAATGATTAATTGGGGGATAAAAAAACTAATTGGGGGATATGTGCCGGCATAGTTTTCAATGGCCAGGCATGGTCGATGGACTACCGGCATTGAAAAACCATGCGGTAGCTATAGTAAAAACTGAGAGATTGGGGTATACCCAAACTAATTGTGGTATACCCAATAAGACAAAATCGGGTTATTTTGAAGTAAAACCAAGCCACCCCTTAACCTTTTTTTTTTTTCTAAATGGCTAATATGCCCTTGGTTAATTAACATTAAAATTCTGATTAGGTTAATTAATTGAGTTTAGATTAAAAATTTTGAAAATGAAAATTCGAGTAGGTTAACCTTTTGATCCGTCTTATGAGTTCGATTTCGATCCAAAAATTTTGGTAATTTGAAAATGCATAAAGCGGCAAGGTCGTGGTTTGAATAAGCTTAGACCAAACATCCATGAGGAATGGTCAACTTTGAATAAGCTGCGATCGATCTTGCCGGGGTCACTTTGAATAAGCTGCTGAGCCGGATATCCGCCGGAATGGTCCTCGGATGAAGAACACGTCGACTATCTTGGGCAGCAATCTTACGGCCGGCATGTAAATATTTCCTACCCTTAGGCTATATTAAACTCAGCATGCAAAAAAAAAAAAAAAAAACATTGTCGGCTGACATAATATGGAAGATGTAATTTACTTTATTCATTCAATTTTGGTTACTACAGTGATTGAAACATAAAACCTAATCCTTGTCGACGGAAAAACGAATGCACTTAGCATGTGCATCAAGCCTTTGAACCCCTAGGCGACCCTATTGGACGAGTTATAGTCTCGTGAGGGTTTACATAGAGGTCTACCCACAAAACCTATACAAAAACTTCTAAAGCCATCAATCTTCCTCCTCCGAAGACGATACACCCTCCATCATCTCCGGGGCATACTCCGGGATTTTGGATTCCATGAATTGATAGCTTGCATCGAATGCGAATGCTTCCCCCTTTTCCTCCAAGTAGCGCGCTTTGGCGACTTCATGCTATAAAAACATAACACAAACTTACTTTGTTAGTGCGGTTTAATTTGGAAGATCAAACAACATGGATCACGTAAAATAAACCACAAAAATACTTACAAATTGTTCAATGGACAAGTTAAAGTGGGGAGCGTTGAAAATTGGTTTTTGGATAGCTAAATAAGCAAGTATCGCATTTTCAATGACTATGTGCCTATCATGGACTTGTTGGACACTTCTTCCATTAGGATTTCCAAATTCTTGGCTAAATTTGTTGTGTACCCTAGCCCAAAAGGTTGTGGAATCCACCCTTACGGAGGACTGCCTTCGAACTCTAGTCTCCGCATACCAAGATTTGGTGATTGCCAAATCTTCATTAGAATCAAATGAAGTCATTTCTTGTGTGTAGAGAGCTATTGGGTGAGTTAGATGGAGTGTGTGATGGTATGAGCTTTGGAGAGTATATGCAAATAGTTGTGTGTTGTTTTGTGGAGATAAGTAGTGCATTTATAGGATGGTGCCCGAATTTGGCCGTTATAGTGTCCAAGTACAAGTGAATCAATGCAATTGTACTTGCAAAAATTTGAATTTTGAACCCCGCCGGCGGGGTCAGTAAATTTGCTACAATGCGGGGTCGCAAAATGGCCGGAAATGTATGGGTTCATTAGCATGCCGGCCAAAATACCGCCGGCATTTTCTTGTTTTGTTTCCCTTCCGACCTTACATGATTTTAGGCATCAGAAGAATGGTTTTTTTTCAAGATATGGCCGGCAGGGTCTCTATTTTCGTACCCTTCCGGCTACGAAAACGCCGGCTTAGTAGGAATCGTATTACCTTGCTTGGCCCTGGTAACTACACAATTTTTGTTTTGGGGCCGGCGGTCCTGACATTTCACAACCTTGTCGGCCCAGGACAGCCAAACAGGGTAGCTTAAAAAAGCATGCCGGCAAATGTATTGACACTTTATATAGCTAAACAAACCATTCATTCAACAACTAGAAATCCAACATTTTTTGTCCAAAATACGAAACATGTCCCATAAACCGTAAAAAAATTTTTCCACACCATTAACTTAAACATTTGTCCACCACAACATAAAGAAATGAACTAGGAAAGCATTCATTGCCCACGACCACGACCACGACGACCACGGACCCCGTTTTGGAACACTACCTTCACCACCCGACCACGACCTTCACCACCGGGAGCCTACCTTCACCACCACGAGCACTACGAGTCCTCTTTTTATCAGCCTTTATCTTGGCTTGTGCATCCTTAATAGCTTTTTCTTTCGCCTTTACTTCAGCCTGAAGTTGCTTGAACAATATCTGGGCATCCTCATGGTCAACATTGCAAGCATAGTCAATGTGCTTGCTTTGCACTGAGTTCTCTTCGTCTTTCGCATAACACAACACCCTCACAAAGGTCTTCAACTGATCCTTCTATATTCAATTAAACAACAAACAATTAATAGAATGATTCGGTAATGCAATCAATCTTAAAATAGTAAGAGCAACTCTAAAATACTTACAAATATCTTAAGCAATGTTGTTGGGTCTTTCGATTCGATCTTCTTCTTACGAGCCAGTTCTAGGTAGTCATTGGCCTAATCACGGTAGGAAGAGCCCAACCCAAGTACCACGCCATGTATTTCTCGGTAGCGTCATGACCGGTGGTCACCTCGTCCAAAAGACTCACATCGATTTGACCGCGACGCCTATCAGCCCAATGTTCTTGAGTTGGTCTTTGGAAGGTAAAGACGTTCATACCATTTTGGGAGGTGGTGCAATCACTCATATCCATAGTAAAGGCCGGATTTCTTTGCATCGAAATGAGGTTCTTCTTGTACGTAACCCAATTGTCGCATTACCCGATGTGGATCGTACATTGAAAATCCTTCAAACACAGTCATCAAGGGTCCATTGTATAATGCAACAACTTCATTTCTCCTTGGGATTAAACCTTGATTTCTATCCTCTCGATACGGATCAAATATCACCTCTTCCATGATCAATTTGTCGATGGCGGCTCGGAGTTTCATAAGATTTTGCGGCATTTCCTTATCTGAGTACCCTTAAAAGCTGTACCTTTGCGCTCTTGGCAAATGAACCGGAACACTGTTATCCACTTTGACGTAAGAGTTGTCTTTGAACAAAGAAGGGAAGTGTTCATGTATCCAAACCTATGCAAAAAGAAAAAAAAGTTTAGTAAGAACCTTATCTTACGAGAATTTTGCGAATATAAATGTTCTAGACAATAAAATTACTGGAAGAGATATGTGTTTAGTTAACTTGCTTAGTGAGTACCCTAGAACATTTTGTCAACTCATTGTTCAAGAAGGCGACCACCGCAGTACCCCAAGAATACCCACGCATCTCATGTAAGGGATCCAATAGTTGCAAGTGGCGGCCTCGACTTGGTTTCGGAACTGTCGGGAAGATACATTTGCCCGTGGTGTATAGCAAATAAGCGGCCGCGGTAGCATTGATTCGCACCGGGTGCACCATTCCTTCCTATCAAGGATTTCCTGAGTCTTCCATAATCCGTCCCTCAACTTCTTCACATTAAACTTCTTGGTTAGTCGACCATCCTTCTTGTCAAGAACATCATCTGTCTGAACCTGACTCCAACCGAACAATTTCTTGATCAATTCGTAAATCTTCCCGAAAGATATGGCATTATCGAATCCCTCAGTGACTGCTTTTCCATCAACCTAGAGGCCTAGAATTTGTTGAGCATCATCGGGAGTTATCGCCATCTCACCGAATGGGAATAACATAGTATCGTATCTCAGTAGAACCTCTCACGGAATGCGAGAGATGGTAACTTTATCATGATTAATATTCGAACTATCCACCGCATGGCAACAACCCGGAGTTCCTCACAATCACTTTCACCTCCTCACATTCCAAGTCAAGATTCCAAGTATGCGTCTTGAACACGAAGCTTGGCGCCTCATGAGATGGATGGCATGCTTGTGATCCTAAATACCAAAAAAAAAAAAAAAAAAAAGAAATACAAACACTTGATGCAAATTTAATTAAGATAGTTACACACTTGAATAAATAACAAAGGCAGATTAAGATTACTTACGATAGTATTATGGACCGTACATGCCCATGAGTGTTTGTATCCAAAAAGAACATCTCCACCATCTGCTTTGGGGTCCCTTTTGGAGGCTCACCTTCTTTCAATGCAACCATCAAGTGTTTGGGAGGCATGTGAGAATCAGCTAGTTTAGTGATCACCCTCTTCTTCGTTCTGGTTGAAGTTGAAGCCGAAGCTTCGGTGGCTTGAACAATAGCTAGAGTTTGTTCTCCTTCTCCTTCTTCTTCTTCTTCTTCTTCTTCTTCTTCTTGTTCCTCTTCAACAATTTCATCTTCGATGATATTCTTACCTATATCTCCATTACCATCATCATCATCACCATCATCATTACCTCCTCCGACCCTCGGGCATGTCTTGATCACCATCATCATCATCATCATTGTTACCTCCTCCCGGTAGGATTGGTTTCATCAACATCATCATCATCACCTCTTCTACCGGATGGAATTGATTGGTCTTCATCGGAGTCTCGTCTGAATCATTAGGTTCGAGATAGTGGTTCTAAGACCTTTGTCGTTCCCGGCACAACATATACCCCTCGATGTTTTGAAGACAAGAGTTTATCACCAACACGAGGAGGGTTTGAAGGAGGACTAAGAGCTGCTTTCTTCTTTGCCATTCGCAATATGAACAAGAACAATTCAGAAAAAAAAAAACATTACGGCCGGCGGAGTTAGACATATACAACATACCGCGGAACAATGGCGGGAAAGGTCGACCAAAAGATGAGTGCCGGCTAAGACAAAGCGGCAGTGTATCATCAAAATAGCCTTCGGCGCACAAAAAAAAAATATAGGATTTTTCACTAAAGCTGGTCGGAAAGGTCCATTTCCCACACGCCGGTGACAAACAGTAGGAATGGTTTTATATAAATACCCTTCCAGGACTCAAAAATTCTAGGCATCGGAAACATTCTAAACAAGTAGCACTGAAGGGTAAACAATAATAAGATGCGGCTTCTTCAAAAAAAAAAACGATTTGGAATGGTATACATAAGAATAACACTGCCAGCCCTGCTAGTAAGCGATTCTGAGAAACTATACAGCCGACAAGTTCTTCAACCTTATACCCTCCCGGACAAACACTAACTATGAAATCCCGGAAAGGTCGATAAAAAAAACCTTGCCGGCGTCGCAACTGCCAATTCACAAATTCGAATTTTCTGACCTAATTTGACATGCAAACATGAAATCGAAGTACTAGAGTGATTTTAAACAAGCCCTTACTTTCTTAAGCGCACCATTTCACGTGTTTCAGCGGGTTCAATTTCTTCTTCTTCAACCGTTTTTTCTTCACTTTCTTAGCAACCAAATTTGCAATTCCAGGGTTATATTCATTGGGTTTTCGATTAGTTTCTTTCATACGAGTTGCCTTCTTCCGTGGTGGATCCATTGATGAAGATTAATCGGAGTTTTCGAATCGACGATTTTAACGAATTGATCGACGAGTTTTGGTGGTGGTGGGGGTGATGGAGTCGTTAAGGTTGTGGAGGAGAAGAAGAAGAGAAGAAGATGAAATGAAGAGAATGAAAACTGATTTAGGTAGTAATTAGAGTTATAATGTGAAAGGGTAATTCTGTAAATTTACCCATAGGCCTCCCCCTTTGCTCTTAAAAAAGAGTCCCTTTAAAATTGAGTATACCCCTATTAGTTTGAGTATACCCCAATCAAGCCAGGTAGTAAAATATCCCCCAATTAGTTTTTCTATCCCCCAATTAATCATTCTTATATAAACCGACCTATTATTTAAGAACGGAGGGAGTACTATTAGTAATTGCTTGTTACTTGAATGTAAATTATTGAACACTTCTTTATATGCAAATTATTTTTATGAGTAATTTTCGAACTTTAACGTGATGAGTGAAAACTACCACATAGCATTTCCAATGTGTGAAAACTGGTCTTGGCAAATGAAATCCAAGACTCTGTATGGTGTTCGTAACTGCATAACTGGATAAGTAAATTTGTATTGTCATGGAAATACGATTCAGCAAGTAAAGTAGTTCAGTTTGTATGGCTGATACACACTTTAGTTTATCAGAAATGCAACAAATGTTTGAAATTTTTGTAAGCTCCAAGACTCTACCTCTATCACTTAATCGAGGTATTTTGGAAACATGCAAGTTTATAATATGGTTGGGCCGGTTGGCCATATATATGTCGGTCTGTCTCCTATATAAACTCATGGAGTCCTAACATAGCTAAGTTGTGATTTGTGTTTGAAATGATGTAATGCAAAGCTAAATCTCCACAATCTAGCGAATCATAAAAGCATAAGATTCAGAATACAAAATTTCATATGAATCATAATATATGAATTGGTGTACGATACACAAAAACATTTGTACTCATTCATTTAAAGTTAGTTAAAGCATCAAGAACTTACCAACACATCCGCTAATCTGCACCCAGCTTTGCCTTGGGCATATCTACTTTAGTTCTTACCCACGGAGATGAGAGGAAAAAAAAACGCCATATAACTTATACTTCACAGAAAGAAATGGATTCATCAGTTTACATTAACAAAGGGAGTACCATGAACCGTGGTGTTCAACTCTAGTTTAAGATACTGGTCGTATCTGCTTTATTACAGGAGAAATGCAGCTTGATTAAAGGAGAAATTGAAGATAAGAGGCAATTGGTATGTTGCAACTTATGTAAGCCACCTATACATATGTGAAGATTTGGCGAAAATAAATCCATTTAGATTATTAGTTTTAGGGCACACATTTGAGATATAAAAACATCTCGAAATATGCAGTCCATCAACCAATCAAAATCCCTAACAATCTCAATATCTTAAATCCCTTCTTTTCTTAGCATCGATATGTTCAGTGGCTTTACTAAGCTACTAAAGTATGGATTTCTAGTAACTGCTTACCGTACTAAAGATATCTTGGTTCCTTATGAGCATACCAACTTTCTCATATTCCAAGAAAATAAAGAACATTTCCAAGCTTACAGATGGGTAGTGGTAAACGTGGCTACCATTGATCCCAAGATAACTACAACTATTTAATCTAGCAATAACAGCGCAGTATGTCATCCAGTGATCACACCAGTTCGAAGTAGTAAAGGATACCTAGGATTGGAAAACCATACCCTGAGAAAACTACAGCTAACATGGAAATTTTCCGTCATAGAACTTGCAGATAGCTAGAGTGACTCCCTTCATACAGAAATCATTCACGATGACCTTCCCCCATCATACGTGATCCGGAACTGCTCAATGAGGCTCACCTAATTCCCTTTATTAGTTAGAAATAATTAACGTGGCTCCAGATCATCATTCTATTTGGTAAGTTGTTGTCGTTGTGCAAGAAAACAAATAAAATAGTTATTAGAATAGTTTATAAATGAATATATGAGAAGAAATCCCTAAGAATCCGTTAATCAAATGATTTTCTCTAAATAAATCTTATCAGATTACTCTATCAGTCATATTGTTACAATGCAATATAATAACAATCTTTATCTTAGAAGATGTAAAATTTCACACCCTCCTTTCAAGACAGAAGAGAAACTAATTTTGACCTATTACTTTGATTGTATTTTCATACTCTACGATGATCTTTTTGATAATGAAGAAAATGAAAAAGACCCTCACTCTATGTGTTGTACGTGCTATATGATGCAAAATTGTTCTAAAAACTAATAGTAGTGCTATGCTTCATATAATCATGAGAGATAACGAAAAGCATCACTATTATTGATGAGTAATGGAATATAGTTTCTTTGTGCCTTCACAACTCAATATTTGAAAACCCATACTTCGTATAATCATCACAGATAAGTTAACATAGTTAGTGTAAACTTTGCCACCATTGTTGATACATATAGATATATACATATTTATCTTCTTCGAGTGATTGATTTTCTAAAGCCCGCGAAAACCCTAGATAGAAAGACTTTGATTAATTCGGTATCCCAAAAACTGAATGATAAACTCAATTTTTGAAGGATAATCAGCTTACCCGACGCAAATCCCTAGGATTTCAACCTCAAATAATTGCATCAAAATTTCCGTTTTCCATCATCAAACAATAAAAAACATCAGGATAGAAACCTAAAACAAACCGATGGAATAAATGAAATGGCTTTGCCTGCATGTCACTGGTGTTATCACGATTGTTGTAGAAAACCAGTGTGAGATTAAAGCATAGCAAAATAAAAAAAAAATAGCGAAAAGAAAATCTAATCTTAATTTATAAAATATCCTTCTATGAACCCAAGCATGGAGTACCTTGACCCATGAATAATAGATGTCATGGAAGTAGATTTGTATCCGCCTCTTGTTAGTGATGGTGTAGCAGAAGGCTATATATTTCGTTTTGATCATTTTTGTATCAGAAAAGATTTAACAGCGAACAAAAGAGATTTAGGGCTCGGGAGTTTATCTTAATGGGAGAAGAGAGTGGGTAATTACCACCTTAAGTGTTTGGTGTTAGGGAAAATTGACGAAATAATATCTAACCTCTATTCTTATTGGTTGGGGGCCAGGAGCTCTAGAATTCAAGCTTTTGGCCTAACTTTCAATGTGAGGCCAGCAATTTCAACTCAAATTATATATACGCCAGCAATTTCAACTCAAATTATATATACAATAGATTGTACATGTAAGCATGTTAGAAGTTCGCCTTGAATCACAAAGAAGATAATTTCAACTATAAGTATATGTTATGCACCAAGTGGTTTTCAAAATAGAAACAATTAAGTAGTTAGAACTGACAAGCATAAGTAGAGTAATATACCACAAGACCGAAATCAGTTTGTGAACTTTCAAAACAGTTTGTGAAATTAAAGTCATTTCGTAACTCGACATCCTTTTGAGTTTAGTCAAAACATTTTGTGTACTTGAAAACAAAAGATTTACATGAAACTTTCAAAATCAACCAGTTCGTGTAACATTGAATTAAATAGTATCCAGAACTATCTCAAAATCGACTAGTTCGCGAACTGAGCAAATCAGTTCTTTAGCGCGAGTTAAAATTTATTTAATTAAGTCTTTATTATAGTAAATTTATACGACATGTCTCATGTGACGCCCCAAATAATAATGCTTGCTTATCTAATAGGATTACAACCTAATTGAATCATCAAATCTGGATTATCAATTTTAAGAATCATAATTACATAAAGTAAACTAAAACAACCCAAAACTCTCTGATACAATATGAATGAAAATATCTCGAGTGATATGCATATAATAATGTTTTGTGTTACAATTTAAGAAGGAATACATATATGAAAGATACACAGTGTCTCTAATTCGATAAAGCTATCTCTCTGTCTATTATGAGGTCTTTTATGAGATGACCTCATCGAGCGATAGACAAAATTTGAAATATTATTATATTAATTCTTTTGCCTAAATTTGGACAATATCGATCTGATTTTTTTAGGGGAGCAAACTTAGCCAATTCGTTTGATACAAAAGAAAGTGCATCTTGCATCTTACGAACTTTGCATCCCCTTTGCAAGTGTCCTTTATTACCACAATTATACAATGCTTAGTAACATAACGAATACGAGTTTTAATGTTATTTGTGTGTGGATCCACTTGCATTCGAGCTCGATGAGTTTTGTTCTTCCCATCTTTGTTTAAAGGTGTTGCTTTCATGATATTAGATGAAGTTGTTTCCTTGATAGCCACCCCTTGAAGAGTTTGGTTGGACTTGATCTTTAGATTTAACAAACTTTACCTATTTGCAAGAAGTAGGAGCATTTATTCCTTTATAGCTCGGACCCAGTGCATCACGGTAATCTCTATTTGCTTCTAATGTTGAAGTTAGTTTGTTGGAGTTATCATTGAACTTATTCAAGTTCAAATTTTCTTTATCCAACCTTTTGATTTTTTACAGAGCACCAGCACGATCAATCTCAAGGCATTTTATTATTTCTTCAAAATTCACTTGTTGAGAGTTAATCCTTGCTTCAGATTCATCAAGTTTCTTTTCCAACAAATAGACCTTTTCAAGAGCAGCATCACTATCTTTTTCTAACAATTTTTGTTGAGAAAGATTAGTACTTACTTTGTCTTCAAGACTCTGTATTTGTTGAGAATCATTTTCCCTCAACTTTTCGAGATCTTGACAAAGTCTTTCACATTCATCAGTCTTTGATTATAAATTTACTTGAAGTTTTTTTATTGCCTCACAAGATACTTAGATGAATAATGCTAGTAAGCAATTGTTCACTGGCCTGTTTCATGGAGGTTACCATATCCACATAATTTGCGTTATCCCTGGATAGGTTTGTGTTTGAGTCATCAGACATGCCTACATGATTTAGTTTTAAATCATCATGAGATCCTTCAGACTCATTCAAGATAATATCAGAAGAATATTCCGAACTTGATTTGGATGAGGACAAATAATTATCAATGTTCGTAACCTTTGATTCAGAGAGTGGTTTATCAACCTCTTGTGAAACGTTAATTGAGTCTTTTCTTCGCTTTCGCTTAATCTTACTTTGACTCATGTCTTATATGTTGGATCACACCAAACGTGGATTGTTAGATCTTTTCGTGTTTGCCTGCTCTGATACCAATTGAAATGACGAGGGTACCAAGTACACCACAATATTTTCGATATCAACCTATATGATGCACACCTTGCGTAATCTAATATAGACATATACTGTCAAAAAGATAACAACCACAAAGTGTATGCTTGGTATATAAAATAGATAACAAAAACGAACCTAACTAAAGGGATCAAACCCAAGTGTTGGATTAAGGTACATGTGTATTTAATTTAATTATAAAGACAAGCAAAATAATACAGAAGTAAAGTAAGTAACACAACACGAGATTTTGTTAACGAGGAAACCACAAATGCAAAAAAAAAAAAAAAAAAAAAGGACCTAGTCCAGTTTTGAATACACTCATAATTAAGCCGATATACAAAGACTACTACCAACTTCGTATAGTTGAGACCAAGTAAACTAACCCTAGTTACCTAATTTCTTCATTATCCCCTGCGCCTACAACCAATCTAGCCAACTTACATGAATTCTTAGATAGAGTCCACTATCTTAAGTTGCTTCGCCTGCCTGTGAAGACTTCAAGCCCTCAACTCATTTGGATCATATTCTGAACCAATAGAGGACTAATTTGTATCCGGAAACCGCTTAATCAATCTCAAGAAGTAAAATAGAGATTCTATGTTGAGTTAAACAAAGGTTCTTCCGTCTAAATCTAAATAATATAAACTCCTTTGTTCGGTTAGATCAACCAATATCCAGAATATAAAGATAATCAGATATATGTTTACAATCCATCAGATTCAGATCCTGAAGAAGGCCACCAAATGATAGATTGTCGATTTATACGACTAGCAATAAGATGTCTATCAAAAGATAAACAAAGCGAAGTTGGATTTCAGCCGATCAAGTGTGTGCATGAAGTAAATCACAAATATCGGAAAAAAATAAGAAATTTTATTTTTCTCAAATCTTCAATGTATTCAATGTACACAGAAACAAACTTGATTCTACATATGATAGATCACGCACAAAATGAAGTCTGTTAACAATGGATGATCATAAGTTTATTTTTAGATCTAAAGGCAGATTTGATATGCAGTTAATCATTGATCTAGTTTGAGTGACCTTAAGCGAGAATAGAAGGATATCAAGAATAATCAAACTAGGTGCAATCAAGGTTTAACCACCGTTAGTCAATCAAATCAATAACCGAAACTTACAAACAATGCAAATTCTAGTTTCCCACCAACGGTACTATCTAGGCGCTTCTTGATCCCATAGAAGTCTTTATACTAGCGGAGTAAGAGATTTCTCCTAATTAGGTTACTTTCCTCTCTCCAAGATAATATTACAAGTAATACTTTTAGTCGGCTACCACGGTGTCTATAAAATGAAGTGCATGTGCGGGATAAGTTTGTAATAAGAACAAACTTCACTATTTATATACCAAGGTATTTTGGACACCAAGGAATTTCTATAACCAAAAATATCTAAAGATATGCAATAAACATGAATCTTCGGTGTTGTCTAATTCCAACGAATATCTAACTAATAAACCGAAAACGCTCATGGATGGCAACTCAATATTAGCTAGCATACAAGTATACTTTACTAATATATCTTTCAGAGATATGCTTTACTTGCTGGAAAAATAAAATATATAAATTTAAAAATCTTTACAAAAAGATTCTCAAACTTTTCGGTTTGGGATCTCTCCTTGAGTATCAAGGAATATCTTTGAAAAATGAAAGATAAGATTTTTACACATGTTCAAATTACTCACTATATCGACATATTGAATTTTCCTTAATAGCAACTCATATTTCGATATTTACAAAACCTTAAAGTATATGTAAAATCGAAAATGCAGTGTACCCCCGGGATCTAGTCCAGTTTTGAATATTCTCATAATTAAGCCGTTATGCAAAGACTACTACCATTTTCGTACAGTTGAGACCAAGTAAATTAACCCTAGTTACCTAGTTTTCTCAGTATCCTTGCGCCTTCAACCAATCTGGCCAAAGCACGTGATTCCTATTATAGAGTCCACTTTTTTAAGATGTTTTACCAGTCGTGAAGACTTCTTGCACTCAACTCCTTTGGATCATATTCTAAAACAATAAATGACTAATCTGTTTTGTAACTGCTCTTCCAATCTCAAGTAGTAAATCGAGAGATTTATGTTGGGACAAAAAAAGGTTCATCCATTTTATCTAATAAACTCCCTTGTTCGGTCCAAGTTCTAAATTATCAAGATAACCAGATTTAGGTTTACAATCTATCAGATTCAGATTCTGAAGAAACCTACCAAATGATAGATTGTCAATCTACACGATTAGTAATAAGATGTCTATCAAAAGATAAATAAAGCTACATCGGATACCAACCGATCAAGTGTGTGCTCTAAGTAAATCCCAAAGATTAGAAACCAACAAGAAATCTTTTTATCTTCAAATCTTGAATGTCTTTAAAGTACCGCACAAAAAAATTTGATTCCACTTATGATCGATCATGCACAAATTCGAGTCCGTTAAAAATGGATGATCACAAGTCTATCATCGGATCTAAAAACAGATCTAAACTACCATCAATCCTTAATCTAGTTTGAGTGACCTTATGTCGAAAAATAGGCTCTCAAGAATAATCAAACTAGGTGCGATCAAGGTTTACCCACCGGTAGTCAATCAAATCAATAATCAAAAACTAAAATCAATGCAAACACTAGTTTCCCACCAACGATACTATCTAGACACTTCTTGATCCTACAAAAGTTTTTAAACTAGCAGACGTAAGAGATTTCGCCTGATTAGGTTACTTTCCTCCCCAAGATAGTATTGCGAGTAATACTATTAGTCGGCTACCGCATGATGACGACAAAATGAAGTGCTCAACGTCTGGATAAGTTTGTAAGAAAATCAAACTTCACTATTTATAGACCAAGGTAGATTGGACACTAAGGAAATTCCATAACCGGATATATTCTCAAGATATGCAATAAACACCAATTTTCGGTTTTGTCTAATTCCAACTAATATACCGAAATCCCTTATGGATGAATACAAGTATACTTTATTAATATATCTTCCGAAATATGTTTTACTTTGCTGGAAAAATAAAGCATATAAATTGAAAATCTTAACAAAAGATTCTCAAACATTTCGGTTTGGGATCTCACCTTGAGTATCAAGGAATATATTTGAACAATAAAATAATATGGTTTTACGCATGTTCAAATTACTCACTTATGTCGACATCTTGAACTTTCCTAAATACCAAGCCCATATTCCGAAAATCACACAAACCCTAGAGAATTCGTGAACCGCAAATAGGGGACCCTAATAGGGATTGGTTATGCTATAGATCCCCAATAGGTAGGGATCGATCCTGCTATAGATTTCAATAGGAATCATACCACCAATCCCATTGATTCCTTTCAACTACGAAACAAGTTTCGCAAGTCTACTTCCTTAAACTCATGTAGTTAAACATAGTTTTGTAGGCATGGAATCAACCCTAAATTCATTACACAATCTAGTAAAAAATTGCAAATATAATGTCTATGTTGCAATTACGAAGTTCAAAAGATCGGTGTTATACTTCGTAATTCAACATACCAAAGTTGTGAAATAACTTGTATATTCTTCCTTGATACTTTGATCATAATGAAATGATCAAGTCTCTAATATTAGAGTTTCATATATATATATAACTTCGCATGTTAAGTTTTCAATCTAAACGACTTGAAAGTAACGTAGATAAAAATGGGAACAAGTAAAGTCTTGTATTACTAACCTCGAACAGAAGGATGATGTGTTCGTTGATGTCGATACGTCTTTAGGTTCTCCAGGTTCTTTAGAGTTATACTTGTATGTCTCAATATTTCTAGACTTTCTAGTCTAACCTAACGAAGTTGACTCTAGTAATCTAATCAAGCGGCCTTGAATTTTGGGACTAAAATATGACAACCAAACTAGGCATACCAATGCTTTGCGGGTTCAACCGAGCAATGCTCTAACACCCATTACTTGTGCCAACATGACAGTTGAAGTGGTGAACATGTGATGATTTAAATAGATGGAGGTGGTTACTCTTTTTTAACATCTTGTTCATATTATGTACTTTGAGTAATTAGGCGATCGTTGCCTTTTTCCAATGTCAAAGATGACAATCGTTATTTATAATATTGCAAAGTGCATATGGTTTTTGGAATTGGGTTTGTATGCGTTTTGAGATTAGTATCATAAGGCATCTCTTACGAATTGTTATATTAAATGCCAAAACTGGCAAAAGGATATTTGTCAATCTCGGATGGCAAGTATACTGATGCCAAGGATGTTTGACCAATTTTTTTCTTCTGCAATAATATTTTAACCGCTAAGGATGTTCTAATTAGTTGTTTGCTTAAAAAAAAACTTTTGCAATAGTATTCTAATTTTTCGTAAAAATAAAAATAAATCAAGTTCACTTTGTTTGTATCGATTTGGAATTTTAAACTTGACTAGATGCGGCTCGTTGTCGGAGTCGATTATTTCTATATGTTTTCTCTTATGTTCGACTCGAGGTCGACAAATCAGCTACAAATTTTCTTTGATTCAAAAAATTTATATAACCCAATTATAATTAGATTTTCAAAGTAACGCAAGAAGAATCAGATTTAGACGAGTATGGGTGAGCATGAACCGGTTTTTACCTCATCCGCATTCTATCCAATTCATTACGGATTTCAAATTTGGCATCCGCATCTAATGGATGCATGGATGAACGGATTGGGTACGAATTATCCAATATAATGAAGAAATAAAACAAATATGATGACTTCTTATAAAACCTATCATGTACTACACTCAAAAAAATCACCTTAAAATTCCTAAACTATCTACGTATTTTCTAAAAATTATATAAATGTCCTTAGTCTAACGGAAATAGATGTCCAACAGATTTTCAAGGTTGCATCCGGGCTCAATCCGTAATCAGTTGGATTTCAAGGTTGGTCCCGGATTACGGGTGAAATGCTCGTCGAGTTCGGATAAAGTTAAGCCGGATAAACCAATGTAGCTCAACCCAGAATTGGTTTTTCTCCCAAAATTGAACATCACGTGGCAAATCTATGCGTTTCTATTGGTCAGTGATGGCAACGCTTGCCATGACTGGACTTTCTCTTCCTTACCTGCGAAGGATCCCTTCACGCGTATTCCATTAAACGAGTACTATTTATCCAGACTTTTCTTTTTTTTTCTCTGTAATTTTTATCTTCACCTTCAAGTCTAAGTTCCTATGAAAAAAACCTAATTTATTTTTTATTTTTGTAAATAAACCGTAAATATTTTTAGTTTATTTTAATTAATTTTCTTGATTTTTTGTTTTTTGTGTTTTTTTTATCCTCATTATGGTAGATGGAGAACTAGAATTTCTTGATCAAATCGATTTTGAAAACCTTTTTGATAATATCTCAGATGATTTTGATTTGTTTGAGAAGGATTTTCTTCCTCTTCCTCAGGATGAAGTAATTCCAAATTCTTGTGATTCTCCATGGAGTGAGGTTGAGCAACTTTTGATGAACGATGATTTTGACGATAAACAAGCAATAGTAGTTGATGAGGATTCAGAGATTCCTGATACTTTCTTTTCTGATCTTCTTGCTGATGTGGTTGGTGTTGTTGAGGAGGGATCATCTGGTGCTGCTGCTGTTGAGGTTAGGGTTTTTGATGGGGATTGTTCGAATCCAGAATCTAATGGATCTGATGATAATAGCGGTGAGAAGGGAAGTCCTGATGATTGTTCGAATCCAGAATCCAATGTATCTGATGATAATAGTGGTGAAAAAGGAAGTCCTAATGACAAAGAAGATGAAGAGAACAACGATGATCCAATCAGTAAGAAACGCAAAAGGTACTATTGAATATATTATTACTAAATATTTATTTTGGTGAAAAACAGTGTAATTAAATTATTCTTAAAAAGTTAATTAAGACGTTATAAATTATGTAATTAGATCTTGAGAGAAAAGTGCTTGAATTTTGATTTTTGGTTTTTTAATTGCTGTGGTTAGTGGAATGTTGATTTTGGTGATGGTGTTGTTATATATGTACAGACAGATTAGGAACAGAGATGCTGCTTTGAGATCAAGGGAGAGGAAAAAGATGTATGTGAAAGAATTAGAGGTGAAAAGTAGATATCTAGAAAACGAATGTAGAAGATTGCAGCATTTACTTCATTGTTGTTACGCGGAGAATCATAATCTCCACCTACAAATCGGTGCTTCCATGGCCGCCAAGCAGGAGTCTGCCGTACTCTTCTTGGGTATGCTTCCAAACTTTTCTCTGTGTGTCTTGTTCGTTCTATTATTTGCTGCTTTGCTAAACAAAAAAGGAAGCTTACACTAGTGCAATCACAATTGGTTGGACAAATTCTTGTGGGATACATACACTATAAAGTATAACGATTAGGTTTACTACTATTAGTCTTTACTCAAATTATGAGACTTCAAAACTATTGTTGTGTTATGCTTGCTCTACGTTTATGTACCTGGATAAGTTTGGTAAGCATGAAGTCTTAAAGCCTATTAATGTTCACCATACGGTGGTACTCTCTTCACAATGTTCTAAATGGTAACTATCAGTTCAAGGCTTCAATTTAGAGGATTTAGAGGTGCAGATTTTAGTACCTTGAGATTTGAAAATGAGTTTAATTTGTCTATTTTAAGGATAAAAGTGGAGTGTGCTCTGAGCAATGTATTCTAAAGGAGCCTTGAAATCCAAATTTATGAGTGGGTTATAATACCTTAGGGAGGTTAATAATGGCCCTTTTGGATTTCCATAGTCTGTTCATTCTTAATAAGAACTTCTTATGGATATTTTTTTGTCCAATCTTGAGCGGTACCATATAGTTTCCCTCGTTAACGGAAATGGGTTGGGTTGCGGAACAACGGGATCGTGATGTGTCCACAAAATTACAATTATGATGGTGTTGCTCAGGGAACTCTTTTCTTGTAAATTAGGGAAGCCATTTGTATTATATCGTACATGTTTGCAGGTTCTGTGACTATGTTATGTTTAAAAGGATTGGTGATATGCATTTAATTTCACTGCAGTCTGTACTTGGTTTAATTTTGCTCGTCTGCTTGTGATTGTCAGAATCCCTGCTGTTGGGTTTCCTGCTTTGGTTCCTGGGCATCGTGTGCCTCCTCCTGTTTCCTCTACAAGGGCTGGAAGTGGTCTTCCCAAGTCGTCATCCTCCAGCAAACGAGCTGGTGGTAAGCGTGGGAGACAATCTAGCAAGGACAACAGGAAATAAAACAACTGGTTTTGGGGCATTACGGCTCTTTTTAAGAGAAAGCGGTCAAAGATGAGAACATTGGGTCTTATATCCCCATTATCATTAGGGGTAGCCCCTCTAGCGACTGCTCTAGTAGTGTAGTATGAGTCTTTTTTTCCTTCTTTGTGGCTTCTGTTCTTTTTCATCCTACACTTGTGGTGCCTCCTTAATAATATAAGTGATATTTCTTACTCATTGCTTTCTTCTGACCTATCATTTGATATCGATATCACTTGTTTAGACTTGAATGTTTCAACTGGCTACTCCTAGTCCTTACTGATAACATGAAGTTTCAATCAGCCAAGTTGGCCTATCTACTGATTACCCGAGTGCATGTGTACATCTGCCACCAAGGCGCATCTTGGAAAGAAAAAAAACTATCCCTAGTTCTTTTATCATTTATCTATCTTAAAACCTGGCACTTTTTAGGGCGACCCCTTTCGGGGTCGACCCGAAAGAATTAGGGGCTTACACTAAAAGACAAAAAGGTCACCCAAACGTAAATCTAAGCTACCCTTATCTTCGATTTTTCGAAATGGCCAATATGCCCTTATATAATCGGTAGCCAACACCATAATCGGTAGGTAAACATGCAATCGGTAGGTTAAATTGAAACTATACCTACCGATTGTTGTGTTGATACTTGACCAATAATCCCTTTTATAATCGGTGAGCTTATCCAACTTGTAAGACTACCGATTATAAGGAGCCTCATATTCAACCTTGGCCAAATTCCATAGGTTTTGAGAGGTGCTGAGCCAACCATAACCACTTTGCTTGAGTGTGGATGTAGCCATAATCGGAAGCCTAATAGGTTACATAAACTACCGATTATAAGTTGCCCCAAAATGAGTTTTTTCTAAAATCCTTCACGTAATGAATTTTGAAATATACCATAATCGGTAGGGTATATAATTATATAACCCACCGATTATAACGAGCCCCAGATCCAACTTTTGCCATATTTCATAGGTTTTGAGTGTACACAAATGACCATAACCACTTGGTTCGTGTTTTGGATGCGGCTTTAATCGGGAGTTAAATATATTACCAAAACATCCGATTATGGGTTGCCCCAAAATGAGTTTTTTCTAAAATCATTCATGTGATGAATTTTGAAATCTACCATAATCGGTAGAGTTACCACTTGACAACCTACCGATTATAAGGAGCCCCAGATCGAACCCTTGCCAAATTCCATTGGTTCCGAGGGTACAGGGCCATGCATGACCATGTGGTTCGTGATTTTTATGCAGCCATAATCGTAATCCAAATAGGTTCCACACCCTACCGATTATAGGTTCCCCCAAAATGAGTTTTTTCTAAAATCCTTCATGTGATGAATTTTGAAATCTACCATAATCCAGTAGTCTATTCAACTTAATAAACTACCGATTGTAAGGAGACCCGATCGAACCCTTGCCAAAATCCATAGGTTAAGAGGGTACAAAGCCAGGCCTAACCATGTGGTTCGTGATTTGGATGTAGCCATAATCGTAAGGAAGATAGGTTCCAAAACCTACCGATTATAGGTTGCCCCTAAATGAGTTTTTTCTAAAATCCTTATTTGCTTTAATTTGCAATCTGACATAATCGGTAGATGATAAAACTTATACACTACCGATTAAAAGTGGTCAGGGATTCAACCTTTGACAAAAACTATAATATTCGGTAGCCAAAACAATAATCGGTAGTTTCACTCAATAATCCAGTAGCAAACTATGTAATCGGTAGTTACATCAAGGTCTATATATTAGTGTTTGGAAAAAAATTTGACTCATCGCGAGGTAACTCCCGATTGAGTGAGAGAAGAAGAAGAAAAAAAAGAAGAAGAAGTGGGTATATGTTGCCAACTTCCGATTTTTGCCAACTTCCATAAACATGGATGGGTACGAAGAAGGAGGACGTGAAGTTGTTGAATTTCAAGGTTCACTACCGTTTAGAGATGACGATTTGGGGTATATGTTGAATGATCCAAACTTTGATGGAGATGAAACCCTAGACGACGCTTTCATGGAAGAAAATGGAGAATCACCCGAGATCGAAGCTAACGATTCATCAAACATACGGGTATGTTGTTAACAAACTCTAATACCCATGTTATCCATGTTACGTGCGTTTGTGTGTGTTTTCGAACGTGAAAATTCGATTTCGCATGCATTGAATGACATGAACGACATATATTCGGTAGTTAATTTAGTAACATATCTACCGATTATCAATAATCGGGTATATTTTGATGTATTAATATGCCGAATATGAAAAAAATCCCCAAATTGAAAGCTTCAATTTCTCATAATCGGAATTTCTCTACATGAATAAACGTCCGATTATTGGTATATAATAATCGGTTGGTTCATGAATTTATAGTCCCTCCGATTATTGAAGGTTTTTACACGAAGAATTGTTCATTTTCGTATGTCGTTAATCGGTAGACTATATGCGTACATGACTACCGATTTATTATAATCGGTTACGTTTTATAGTATTAAATCACCGATTGTGTTACAATCGTTTACTTATTATCTAAACTTCCTTCCGATTGCTAATGCATAACTTGTTGTTGTTGTGCGTAGGTCATTTGTAGCGGTTGATGACGATTATTATTTGAGGCCCGATACTTCCCTACACTATGCAAACGATTTGGTATGGTCATGAATTATCTTTTCTTTTTCCAATCGTGTATGTTAGATGGTTATGCTTATTATTTTTGTTTTGTAATATGCCCATTTAGATATTTGGAAGTAAGAAGGAGGCCAAGGAATGGCTTATGAACAAGGCAAAAGAGAAGATGTGCGTGGTAGTTCGTAACCGTTGCGTTAAGAATATTCGGTTTGAAATGGTATGTGAGCGAGGTGGGGAGAAGAAGAGTCACGAGGGAAAGAATAATAAGTATGTAAGGAAGACGGAGAGGAAGAAGTACCGAACTCATACGAAGAAGATTGGATGCCCATTTAAGATTGTCTTCTATAAGCCCGATGGTAAGGAAAGTAAAGATTGGAAAATGTCTAAAGTTGCTAATGGTTGTCACAACCACGATGATCCGGATACTCTTATTGACATGTAATGGTTGCGATGGGTTAAAACCACATGAAATGGAGACGGTGAGGTCTATGCGTATCCAAAAGGCGAGTGCGATCTTAAGTAAAATAAAAGTGACGACCCCGACAACTTGTCTTCTTTATCTACAATTAAGTCGGCCCTAGCTACGATCAAAAGGACGGAATGGGATGGTAGAACGGTCATGCAACAATCGCAGTGGTTAGCCGAGTTACACGACTACACGTTGAGAACTAAGAAAAGGATGGTAAAGTGGTACGTATTTTCTTGGCACATCCCGAAATGATAAAATTGGCTCAGTGTTTTCATCAAATTGTGTTGATAGATGCCACTTACAAGACAAACAAATATAACATGCCGTTGTTGAACATTGCTTGTCACACTTCGGACAAAAACACGTTTACGATTGCATGGGGTTTAATGGATCATGAGAACAACGTGAGTTTCATTTGGATGTTGGAGACGCTGAGGTCCATTTACAATGGGGATGATTTTCCAAGGGTTATTGTAACGGATAACGATCAAGCCTTAATGCATGCAATAGCGGTAGTGTTTCAAGCCCGAAACTTGCAAATGTACGTGGCACATTCAATGCAACCTCAGACACAATTGCCATCGCCATTTCCAAGCTAAAAAACCAAGGAAGGGTACCAAGAGGTCGAAGGAAGAGGATGAGCGCATTAGTAAATTAACCGAGGAAGAACTAGAGGAAGAGAAGAGGTTATTTGATGAAAAATGGAAGGAGGATGGGATAATTTGGAGATCGCTCATGAAAGCATGGGACAAGATCGTTTGGTCAATGACCGAGGAAATTTACGAAAGGAACTTGAAGAAATTTGAGGAAGAATATTACAAGGACTACCCAAAACCCGTTGAGTATTGTAAAACACAATGGTTACCGATTAAGGAGAGGTTTGTGTATGCATGGACATATGAATATCATAACTTCAAGAACGAGGCGACAAGCATTGCGGAGGGGTCTCATGGCCGATTAAAGAAAATACTTCTAGGTAGTCAAAATGGAGTTGTGTCGATCCAAGAAGCAATCCATGAATTCACCAATCGTGATCTCATAAAGATTAAGGCTTCTATGCAATTTAGTGTACATAAACTCTACGGAACACGAAGGGGAAAGATTGCTTCTAAGGGGCATTGTTCATAAAGTTTCACGTTGGGCAATAAATCACATGATAGAACAATTGAAGTTGTATAAAGCTAACGATGACGAGAATACTGGTTTGTGTTTGCAAGGATATGATAGGTATTGGTCTCCCATGTCGTCATAAAATGGGTAGGTACGTCGATGTGATTGACATCAATGATATTCATCCATTTTGGAAGCAATTAAATTTCACTCCAAGCACACCCGTAGTCAATGGTCCGCTGTTCATGGAGTCGGAATTGTGTGCAAGAATAGCCGAGCGTTATGCTACAACAAATGGTGCCAAGAAGCAAATATTGATGCATGATTTGGAACAAGCTCTTCACCCTCGTTTAAAAGAGGTTGATGAACCTATTAAGCATAAGGGGGCTGGTAGGCCAAACACCGAAGTGTCGAGGACCATTGAAAGAAAAGAATTAAAGGATCATTTGTCTAATAAAAGAATATTGTGTCGGCATGAGCGTTCGGAAGCCGAATTTGAAGATGAGCCGCAACCAAAGAAAAGAGGTCGTCCAAGAAAAGATCAAAATGGAAGTCCAAAACTCTCTAAGAAGCCTTTTCAAGTAAGTCAAGTCGATGTGTGGAACAAGTTGTGTTAGTGGAGACCCAAACTAGCTCCGTAGTTATTGATCAAATGAGCGACTCGCCACAAACACATTCAACGGAAATGGTGACTATAAGAGAGAAGTATGGTACTCTTCGTTGTCCTAGGGATTTTCATGGAAGACCAACACGATCAAGGTATACGATTATAGAAGAGTATATATGAAACAACTCCCTCCACTCATTGTTCCATTTGTTTTGTCCACCGACGAGGTTGATGGGGATGGCAACTGCGGGTTTCACGTCGCCTCGAACAAATTGGTTACTTTGGAGAGGCGGTGAACGAAGATGTCACCCAATGGCAAAATTTAAGAACTAAGATGGCGGTACAACTAATAAAGGACAAGGATTTCTATATGGAGATGATGAAGGAAGGAGATAGGCACGACAAAGAACTAGAGTTCAAAGACTTTGTTGCGCGTGTAAAGTGCCGAAAGGGATTGAAGACAATCGGATCCAAGTATTGGATGACAATGCCTAAATGTGGATATCTCTTAGCGGACGCTTTGAATTGCGTGGTACATTTCTTTGTTCCTCCTAGGTATGGACATTCTAATACGTTTACACCTACAAGGACGGTTTGCGATCAATCGGTTAAAGATAGAAGAATTGTTATGGCATTTGTGAATGAGATGCATTTTATCGGTTTAAGAGTAAAGATGGATTGCCCATTACCTCCGTTGGCGGGTTGGAGCGATTACTTCCCAACGAATCATTGTAACGATTGGTTGAAACAATATGAGACCAACATGTTGGATTGGGATCGCGTCATGAAGGTGGATTTCCTAAGGCCTACTGGAATTGGTTCCCTCTGATGATGAAGATCAATGATTGTTATGTTTGAAAGATGTATTTTGGAAAGCCCTATTTGTACATATTTTTTTGGAATTTTGTGGAAAATATTTGTGAAGTCTAAAGCTATAATCGGTAGTTATATTTTTAATATATCAACCGATTATACAAGCTTTTGTAAACAGACTCAATCAATATTATAATCGGTTATTAACTTTTTGAACTTATCTTCCGATTAAAAGGTCGATAAAACAACTCGAAATTTTTTTCCCTAAATCGGTAGATTACATATTATATAAACATCCGATTGTCACCATACTCCGACAAAAAAATAAACAGTAAATTTTTCCTGAATCGGTAGACAACATATTGAATAAACTTCCGATTGTCACCATAGTCCGACAAAAAGCTGAAAATCTTCCCAGAATCGGTAGACAACATATATCGCATAAACTTCCGATTGTCACCAAATTCTGAAAAATAGGTGAAAATCTTCAGTAATCGGTAGACAATATAAAATAATAACTTCCGATTGTAACCATCGTAAAAACATTTATACTATTACTACGGACTTCAGAATTCATAACTTCCATCATAAGTGAATTCTTCACCCTTTTCCACTAAGTACTCGTCTTTTTTGAGTGTCTCCTATATAAACAAACATAAATTAATGTCAACTTCGGTTTAGTAAGAAAGATTAAACACCCGAGCGTTATACTTACAAATTGTTGGATCGACAAGCTTAAGTGGCTAGTGTTAAACATCCTCTTTTGTATCGTTATGTAATCATTTACCCTTTTTGGACAAGTCGGAAACGATCATGAACTTGTTGGAGTGATCTTTGCTTTGGATTTCCATACTCGCACAAATTGCTATATACCTCGCCCAAAAGACTTCGGGTGTTAACCTTCCCGCTATGACATCTTCACGTCTTGTTTCACGATACCATGTTTTCACAATGACCAAATCTTCATCTCGCACAAACGTTGCCATGCTTGTAAGTTGAGATAGAATGAATTCACAAGAGTAGACGATGGAAAATCTATTTGTAGAATACACAATGCTATATATGTGTTGTTTGGTGCATAAATAAGAAGAGTTTACCCTCCTTATATAGATGAGAGTCCCAACGTCTCTTTTTTTGAAAATATGGCCGTTGATGCGTACTTTTACAAGACTGCATCTGAAATTGCGTACAATTATTACACTTATCGGTAGTAAATGTTTGAACAAAGCCTCCGATTATTTTTAATCGGTAAATATGTATTGTTATATACTTCCGATTATAGGATGTTTTGTCAACATGTAGTTCCCGTTTCATTAGAGTAGTATAATCGGAGGTTTATAAATATGTATTATCAACCGATTGTGTTTGGTTTTCGAGGCACGGCTAGTTTCTTTTGAACGAACTAGTCGTTGGATTATAATCGGTAGTTACATCAACAATTAAAACTTCCGATTTTCATAAATATTTTGAAATTCATAACAATATCACCTACACATCATCATAATTTTACATTGAACTCCCGCAATTCTATTACAAGGTATTGCGATTAGCGTCGTCAGGACGTGTTGGACGAGTCCTAAACGGATTAAATCTTTCCATCTCCCTAAGGATTCTAAAATGAGCTTCATAACTAAGCTTGATCTTTTCCATCTCCGCCATTCCCCGAGAGATCGTTCTATAACCTCATCATTGGTTTCACCCCTCAATCGATATTGATTCACAAGATAAGTTAAATGGACGAATTCTTGGACGTGTCCATTTATTGAACCAACTCGGCGAGAAAAGATCAGGCGGAGTGACGGATTTGTTTGGGTTACCTGTCGTCGCCGCATTTTTTCGTGAATTTTCCCCAAATAACTCATACTCATTATGCCTCCTTGCCTGCGTTCTTCTCCTCGTCTCTGGATAGAATTGAACATAGCGCCTACATAAAGATAAATCTTCTTCGATCGTGAACTCCGTAGGATTAATGAATGGTTGGGCCATTATGTTGAAGATGATGTTGGAGCGAGTTTAAAGGTATTTGTGTTCCATAGAGAGTAAAAGGATACAATCCTTATATAGAGTTTAGAGTTCCAACGGCTTTATTTTGTTGGGGCATATGTATAATCGGAAGTCAAATGAAGTATTATTACTTCCGATTATACAGTTGCCCCAAATTTTGTTTTTGCAGAAATGTCATTTTTTTCGAATTTGGGAACTAGAATAATCGGTAGTTAATAAGACTTCCGATTATACAGTTGCCCCAAATTTTGTTTTTGCAGAAATGTCATTTTTTCCGAATTTGGGAACTATATTAATTTTAACCTTTTTGCCCCAAATTTTGTTTTTGGAAATGTCATTTTTTTCGAATTTGGGAACTAGAATAATCGGTAGTTAATAAGACTTCCGATTATACAGTTGCCCCAAATTTCTTTCTTGGCGAAATCACCAATTTTGGGAATTTAGGAGCTACTATAATCGGTAGGATAGTGAGGTTATTTTTCCTTTCGATTGTTATAGAAGCCAAGATACGAGTTTGGCACAAAATCAATATAATCAGTAGTATAATATAGCTACTAAACTTCCGATTAATGTATAATAATCGGGAACAAAATAGCTTCCGATTGTGTAAGGGCATTAACGTATTCTCCGCGTTTTTGGACATCCCTTAACGGTGTATATGGGTTGGGAATAAAAAGTCGCCCCTAAAAGTGCAAGGCTTAAAAAGTGGAGAAGATACGTATTTGAAGTTTAATTTTAGCTAACGTCTCAAAGATTCATAGAGATCCAAATTATTCAATAAGATTGGGAAGCAGTACAAATCAGGACCTCAGAATTCAGTTCCCTGAAATCCACGATAAATTTGGCAATGGTAGCCATGTACTGGTGTGAAAGAATTATATATTAAAAAAGTGATCTTGCAATGGATGTTTGTATAAAAGGAAGAATCTCCAGAACTTCTGCACAAGTTCACCTAAGCCGTTAAATGACAAGATTTTTCCTTCATCTTGATTACAGATGAGAAGCTGTTAATTTTACTGTCTTCATTGCAGATGAGAAGCTGTTAATTTGAGAATAACCGCATATTATCATTTTCCTTCAAGTATATAGATCCCTCAGACAAGCCAGAAATTGTATACAGGTCAAACCTGCCTTCGTATAAACTTCTACACTTAACCAACAAATAAAAACCTGATGCCCCTTGGACAAATAGTACCACATTTATAATTTTTCACATTTCATCAGACAGACATTCACTCCCTCCCGCGTCTCCTCTCCTACCACATCATCTTAAGATATAAGCATAAGAAATCCGAGGAGACCCATCCTATCGGATATGGTATTTACGACATAAGACTGCAAAGCATGCTATTTGAGGAGCCTAGCCACCTGACACATCTGTAATGCAGAAGCATGGATATTTTAGCTGCTTTTATCCGTGAGGTTCCAAAATGAACGCTTCTAACAAATTTATTAATAACAAACACTGGAACATAAACGGAAGCAGACCTCAAATGCCTGCGGTGAAGCTCAGTAGTTCCTGAATCTAGAGCTGTCTCTGTATTCCTGCATTTTCACCTGGCTTTCTCTTTACCATAGCCGTGCTTCAAGAGTAGTCACTAGCAATGTGAGTCTTTGACTCCATATAACCAGCTTCTGGAGAAACTGTCCCTGGGGTGACACTGCAAGAGCACCAAATTGTCTTGGGATGTCACTGTCAGAGCTCCGCATTTAGTTCTTCATAAGCCAGTCATGAGATTCCAATAGTCCCTAACACTTTGGAAGTCGTATAAACAGCAAGCTTGGGTATTGAGCTTCTGAATTATCATCTTAGTCAGTCCCATAACGGATCCTTGACTAACAGTTTCATTTTCTCAACAAGAAATTCAAGTACATCTTCTCTATTTTCCTTTATTAGCAACTGTCTTAATTTCCCAAATGTCGGAACTGAGGGTTGGATCCCCTTCTCAATCATTTGCTCCATAAAGACACAAGCTTTTGAAACTTCCCCCTTGTCACACAACCCATTGATAAGTACAGAGAAAGTGTGCATGCTAGGAACGAACCGCTTTGTGTTCATGACTTTCCATACTTTCAAAGCCTTATCCAACTCACCATTATCGCAGAACATCTTTATCATCATTGTGTAAGAATCGGCATCAGGATCACATACTTTCATCATTCTTCGGAAGACACTGAAAGCCTCATCAGTCTCCCGCGCTTTATCAAGCTATTGAGAATAATGTTGGTTGTGCGGGAATTTGGTACAACCCCCTTGCGGTCCATCTCTTCCAAAACCCTAGGGACATTCTTGAACCTGTTCACTTTACAGAAAGCACCTATCAAAGCATTATATACGGTAACATCAGCAGCTATTCCATTCTTCTCCATATCCAAAAATGTATCTACCGCATCTCCTATCCTGTTGTCTATCCCATAAGTATGAACCAGGACAGTATAAATATATGTACTTGGCTTACACCCTGCAGAATCCATATCCTTGACAACTCCAACAGCTTCATCAACCCTACCCGCCTTGCAGAGAACATCAACCATTATCCCGTAAGTTACAATATCAGGCTGGCAACCCCTATCGACCATTTCTCGAAAAATCTCCCTCGCCTTGGGTAAATTCGGAGCCTTCCCCCATCCCTCTAACAATATACTATAAGTCTTCGCGTCAGGAACAAATCTGTCTTCTTTCATACTTTCAAATATCTCTTGTGCTTTCCTCACATTCCTAGACTTGCACAAAGCACTTAATAAACTATTGAACGCCGCCAAATTCGGTGTAATTCCATATTTATCCATAACATTGAAAGTATAAATAGCTTCATCAACCTTCTTCGCCCTAGTATACTTCCTCATAATTATACAAAACGTCTCAACATTCAAAATCCCTATATCACGCATTTTATTAACTAAATCCCACATGATTTGATACTGCCTAATCTTTGCTAATGAACCAATCATAATATGATAAGCCCTAACACTATGTGTATAGTATTTTTGCTTTTGTGCCCATTCGAAGAACTTATAAGCTTGCATACCGCCATTTTCAAACCTATGAAGGATATCCTCTACCATTTCTGTTGAAACCTTGATTCCACTTTCATTTAAAGAAGCTTCTAGCCCTACTTTAGGGCAACGAATCATAATTTTACATAGTTTACTTGTTGGATCCAAGATTTCATTTCCAAATTCACTAGAATAGTTTCTCCTAATCCAAATCAAAGATGACTTTCTGTGACTAACATTATACCTAAACATGATTATTTATTATAACCAAATTAGAAGTTAAAATCTCTGTTTCCAAATTCATCAGGGTTTTGGAATGGAACTTTCAGAAGACATTGATTAGAGAGGTTCACTCACAGTTAACATAGGTTGCGGAAGAAGATTTATATTTTTGATAATGGGCCTCAAATATAGCCCAATAGTTTTTACATTGAAACCGGCGAAAGGGAAACGAAAAGTCGAAAATAAAGAAACCTGTTTTGAGGCATGCTGAATTTTTTTGAGGCATAATTATTTATAATCCCATCTACGGTGGTTTTATAAGGGTGTCTAAAGGTAGTGCAATTACCTATATATCCTCAAACAATCTAATTACTAGAGTGCCCTTATCCTCAAAAACATAAAATCAAAAATCAAAATAACCTTTAAACTTAAAAAATCTTGGACTCCAATTCAATCAGGCAATCAATCAATCAAAGGAAACACGAATCGAAGTGAGCGATGTTGGAGTGCGAAATCGAAATCTCAATTGCTCTTAGATGTATTTTAGAATGCATTTGTAACAAACCCATCTTGTTTTTGATTGATTTTATTTTGTTTGATCGATAAAATATGATTTCAAAGATGAAATTAGGGTTTTCAGAAGATCAGTTCGGCTGATCTTGGAATATCAATTTTGAGCCGAACCTAGTATATGATTTAGAGAAACACTATGTTCGGCTAATGCGATTTTGCTAGATTTTGTTCTAATCAACCGAACCTAAATTCGTCAGTTATAGAGTGAAGTTCGGCTGATAACTTGTCAGCCGAACCTCTGTTTTTTGAAAATATACCAAGGTTCGGCTAACAAAGATTTTGTTCGAATCAGCCGAACCTAAATTTGTGAGTTACAGAGTAAAGTTCTACCGACGAGCCGAACTGTTCATCCGGTCCAGAGATCCGGGTTTTAAAAATTCAATTTTTTGATAGATTCAATTTATAAAAGGACATTAAACCTCGTATGAAGTCTACCTCTGATTTGAATCACACATTTTGGTCACTTCTAATCACTAAAATCTCAAAACCCAAGTTTTTTTTCACTTCTTCTTCTTCCTCTCAAAAATTCCAACTCTCTCACATAAATTTGATTTCTCTACTAATTTAACACTAATAATTTCATTTTTAATCAATCCTTAAAATTCCTAATTAATCAAATCTTATCATAATCATTAACTCTAATTATGTAAGGGTAGTTATGCCATTATCAAGAAGGATAGATAGGGGGTGATGTTGTTTTTTATTTAGTGACCCTATTTTGGCATTATTTAGTATGCCTCAAAACAGGTTTCAAAATAAAAAGATAGTGTTGAGTCAGTTCTTAGCTAATAATTGTAGAAGTTTTTTTTTTGACTTAAAAGGTTGATTGTATAAAAAGAAAATGTAAAAAGGCCGAGCCTGAAAAGCCCAACCCCCATTTTTGTAGAGTTACATATACATGGTTTCAGCTATCTATAATCACCTTTCCAGGTGAGTGATTAACTCACCGAATACGTATGAACTAAACCAGTTTTGTGCACCTCCCCAAGTATAAATCAAGAGTTTGATCTCGATGATAATTTCCTTCACAGGTTTATGTCTTTTTTTGAGTAATTACTCTAGCATTTCTCTCATTCCAAATTGCCCAGCAGATGGAAAATATAATGAGCGGCCATGTTTTCCTTCCCCTGTTTCTCCCTCTCCTAAACTTCCATGCTTGGAGTTGCGCTGATAATGAACCAGTATGAACCCATTTGATGTTATATCCACCTATGAAATAATTCCAGACCTTGTGCGCAAAATCACAATGCAAAAGAATATGGCTTACAGACTCTTGATGTAGGTTACAGAGAGAGCATTGTGTGTTTTGTATCTGACACCCTCTTCTGATTAAGATGTCAGTTGTGGGGATGGCATTTTGAGAAGCAGACCAGATAAAAACTGCACCTTTGGCGGAACAAACTGAATCCATATGCAAGAGAAAGGAACATTGTGAAGAGCTTCGGGGATTTGTTCCACCAGCTGTTTATAGCATACTTTTGCTGTAAAACCTCCAGAAGTTGTGCATTGAAGTTCATCTTCCATATCTTCTGCTAGAGTTGGAGGAACACCCAATCAGCAAATAATTGCATCATTTCTGTTATCTCCATATCTCTTAGATCTCTTCTTAACTTGATATTCCAAACTCCATTTGTGATCATGTCTTGAACTGATGCATCCTTCCCAGTTGACAATTTGAATATGTTAGGGTATTTTGATTTCAAATTTTGTGTACCTATCCAAGTATCCCACCGAAGTAAATTGCATTTCCCCGTTGACTTGTAAGGTGGTGAGCTGCTCCATAACTTGTTTTTATTTTTGTATATTCATCCACATGCCTCTACCCTTCGCCATATTTGAATCTTTCACACATAGTGCTTCTGGTTTGTTTTTCAACTTCTCTTGAATAATTCTTCTCCATAGTCTTGCTGTTTTTCTTTTGAGAATCTCCAGACCACTTGGAAAGAAGTGATTTGTTTGTGAGTCTAAGATTCCTTATACCCAAACCTCCTAAACTTTCTGGTTTAGTGACATTCTTCCATTTGATCCAATTAATCTTCTTTTTGTCTACTGAGACCCCACAAAAAATTTCTCATTATTTGATTTAGTTTTTTTTTCCACACTTGCTGCCATATGAAAGATTGACATGAAGTATATCGGTAAGCTAGATAGTGAAGTCTTGATCAATGTGACTCCCTTTGCCTTTGTGAAGAACTTCCTCTTCCATGGAGCTAATTTCTTTTGAAATTTCTCTATCACTGAGTCCCAAATACCACATTCTCTTGAAGTTGCACCCACTGGCATTCCAAGATATTTGAGAGGCAACTTTTCAATTTTACATTTCAAAATGGCTGCCATTTCATCAATAATATGATCTGCACCTATGCTGATGATTGCACTTTTCTGGAAGTTAACACATAAACCTGTTATAGCTTCAAAGATCTGTATAATTATAACTAGATTCTATGCTTATTCTTCTTTCCATCAAGAAAAACCAATGTGTCATCAGCATACTGTAAATGAGAAACTTGAATTAAGTTTATATAAAAACCTGAAATCATATTTAGTTGCACATCATTCTTCATTAGCTTTGAGAATATTTCTGCAACTAGAATGAAAAGGAAAGGTGATAAGGGATCACCCTGTGTCAATCCTTTTGAGGTTTGAATTTTGTTGTTGAGCTTCCATTTATCGGTAGTGAGTGTTGAGCAGATGTTACACACCATTCTATCCAATTGATCCATTTTGTCCAAATCCCCGAGCTCCTTAGCACATTCGAGATAGTATGCCAACCGACATTATCAAATGCTTTTTGAATGTCAAGTTTGCATAAGATCCCTATTTTTTTACTTGAATATAGAGTCAATGAGTTCTCCCGCAACCAAAATACCATCTAGAATCATTTGTCAGCAATGAAGGCCCCTTGGTTTTCCGAAATTAACTTTGGCAATAAAGACTTGAATCTCCGAGTAAGGACCTTGGAGATCACTTTATACACACTGCTTATAAGACTGATTGGTCGAAAATCTTTTGGAGAACCCACTTGCTCAATTTTTGGAATGAGACTTATAAAGGAGCAGTTTATTCTCCAATCCATTTTCTTTTGTTCCTCAAATTCTTTGATGACTGCCATAAAGTCTTTCTTGATAACTTCCCAAGCCACTTTGTAGAACTCCATGTTGTATCCATTTGGACCTGGAGATTTGTTGTTTTTAAAGTGTTTGATGACCATCCATACTTCTTCTTCTTCGAGATAAATTTTTCACCTTCCGCACTTTCCTCACTTGAGATTTTTGTAACGAATTCTGAATTCATCTCGTGGTCTTGTTGGATTCTTTTCTTGAAAGAGATTGAAGAAATAAGAAGAGATTTCTTCTCTAATGTCCTGTTTGGTTGAACTTGTCTTCCCCATTGATCACCATTTTTTGAATTGTATTCCTTCTTCTTCTCCCATTAGCAAGAGTGTGAAAGTATTTAGTATTTACATCTCCTTCCTTGAAATGTTGAGTTTTTGCTCTAGTCAACCATTTCCTTGCATTGTTAAGGTTTATATGTTTCAGCTTAGTTCTCCATTCTTCTCTTTCATTTAGTTGTTACGGGTTCAGAGCTCCATTCTCTTCAATTGCATTTAAAGCATCAATCAGTCCTGTTAATTCTTTCTTGCTTGTTTCCACCTGACCATATGTAGCTCTACTCCAAACTTTTAAGAAAAAGTTTTTTTGACATTATGAAGATAGGAGTGCCAGTGAAAACCATTGAATCCCACCACAGTTTGAGATTTGTGAGAAAGTCAGGATGTGATAACCAAAAATTTCCACTCTAAATGGTGGTTTGTTTCTGCTTACATTTGAGGTTGTTAATAAAATAGCAGAATGATATGATAATGTTCTTGAAAGTACTGTTTGGGTAAGCAAGGGAAAGTTACCTTCAAATTGTGGTGAGACAAGAACTCTGTCTAGTCTGCAAAGCAATGGGTCTGCTTGCATATTGCTCCAAGTATATAGTCCACCATTGAGTGGTAAATCTACCAGGTTGTGCTTCTCCATATACTCATTGAAGAGCTTGAGTTTCTTTTAGAACCATCAGGTTTATTTCTTTCTCTTCTTCGTCGGATGGCATTGAAATCTCCAGCTATACACCAATTGTCATGAGCCCATCCTGTTAAGTCATCCATTTCTTCCAGTGAATCCCATCTTTCCTAGTAATCACAAGGTGAGTATACATTTGTTATGCACCATTCAAAATCTACACCCCTACACTTGAATTTGTGAGAGAGAGTGTCTAGACCTATAATTTCATCGACATATTCATAAGCTGTATCATCCCATATAGTTATAAGCCCTCCAGATAGCCCTTGAGATGGAATATCTTTCCATTTATTGTGTTCATTTCCCCAAATTTGCTTCACCCACCAATCGTTCATCTTCATCATATGTGTCTCTTGAATTAGACATACATTTGGTTTCGCTTTTTTGATTAAATCTTTTAGTGCATCCATCTTGTCAATAGTTGTTAACCCTCTCATGTTCCATATTAAGATTTTAATATCCATTGCACCCATCTGAAGCCAAATTTACTGCATCCTCAAAGACTTCCACCTCCCCTTCCTTTTCAGCCATTGAATTTTCAATTGTATCTTCAACTTCAATCACTGTTTTGTTGATGTTGTTTACAGCTTCTGAATTAAAGTTTTTGGCAACAATTTCTGCATATAATGCTCTTGCTTTATCTTCCTGGTTTCCAAAGTTAGCTCCAATATTCCTTGTTGCATCCATTATCAAGTCCACTGTATTGTGAATTGCATTAATTCTGACAATTTCTCTATTTAGCTTATGAGATAATTGTGCATTGGGTGTCTTGATCATTTCTATCTCCTTTACAATTTCATCTGAAAGAATCTCCGATTTTTCATGGTTTGGGTTAGATGCGGTTCGGAGAGAATGAAAAATTTGTTTGGAGAAATACCCTTTGTATTTGCTTTTCCTGCTGAAAAATGACGTTTGATGAAGTCAATAACCGTTACTTTAGTCGTGTGATTGACCAATTCCATGCTTTGATTCGGAGAAGCATTAACTGTTTTTGAATACTGTCCCACCTCCACGTGTTTTCTTTTTGGCCACTTCTTTTTAGCAGTTTGAAACGTACTGTTGCCAACCTGCTTAGCTAATTCAAAATTTGAATTTGATTGCAACAGTGGTTGCTTTCCTCTCTCCAATTGCTCCAGCGTTTTCCGGTAAGAATTAACCGTTGATTTGTTGACCGGAGTAAATGCATAATCCCATTCAATTGCTAAAAACCCATTCTCGACCATGGAGAAAAACATTAACTGCTGCTGGAACTACACATTTAACCCTTAACCTGCAACAATTTTGATTTCTTTGTACTGTTTCCTGATCCACCTCAGCCACGCCTCCCATGAAATCACCAATTTTGTCGAAAGAATCTTTGGACCACAGCTGAACTGGATGTCCTTTAACTTTCACCCAATTTTGAGGTAAGGAGAGAATTTTGTGAGTAATAGTAACATCATCATTGATCCATCTACGGATTTCTATACTTGTGTCTCCGAAATTCTCCCTTTATAATGCCAATACCATTTGGACGGGGAAATTTTATACATTGATGGTATGTTGATGCTACTCCCAAGATTTCGTGTAACCATCGCCCAATTTGTTATAAGGAGATTTGAAAAGATAATCCTTGTAAAGGTATCCTCATGTGAATCTCCTTTAGGTTTGTTGTGTTCGTTAAAACCATAAATTTTGTATGTTCAAGGAATCAAATTTTCATCCTCTCCACCCATAGTCTTATAAGTATGGTAAATGGTAATATTCACCGAACTTTCGATTAGATTCTATTGATTGCCCAACAATTTTTCGTTTCGTCATCTTCTCCATCGGTCTTGGATTAATGTGGCACCAACCATGTTATCATGTGCTTCTTTCTTTCTGATTTCGTCTGCGTAAAAGAAATAGTTTTTAACCGTTGTTCATCACCTCTTTGTTATGAAAATCTCTTGCATATACTCTACAACGTTATCGTGAAACGTCGCTTGGTGGTGGTTCACCGCCCGCATTCCATGGTGGTAGTACGTCCTCCATTACAAGTATAGCTTCCCAAATTTTCTCGACACTAGCATTTAGTGGTGGCATTCTTATCTCTTCCCATACCACTCTACGATTTCTTGCCTTCCATGGTTATTCTGCCTTTGTCCTCCATAAGTTTCTTGCATATGATCTAATCGAATTTTATTATTGTTTGGCTTCCCATAGCTACTATTTTCGATGTCCATTACGTTTTCCGGTTCTGCGAAGTGGTCGCCACCGAGTTTAAAAATTTTGGTAAAAAACTTTTTGAACTTGTATTCGCAATCGGGTATGATTCCATTTCATTTTGTCTTTCTTCCAAAGCAATGTATTCTTCTTGAAGTTCTCGCAGACTCAACCATCGTAATCGTATTTTAATTCCGAATATTTGAATGTATAACAAACTTGTTGGGAAACGTAGCATTTACAAATGATAAAATGAGATATCTTTCCTCTACCCTTCCGGCCATTTCACCGCACATTGTTCTCCATCTCGATGTCTTAAACTCTCGCCAACTCTTGTTTCAATCCGAATACATCCTCAATTCCCGGTCGCATGGAATTGTTACTTATATAAGCTCCCAAGAAAATAGTTTGTAAATGGTTGAATGATGAGATTGTGTTTCATTTTTGCACATTGCATCATGATTCTCCCATTGTAACATACATCTCATATAAGATTGCACTTAGGTGGTATTCTCCCATTTGTACTTCTATTGTGAAAGGAGTCTTCATTTCGCGATGGCTTCATGGTTTGACTTCGCTAGTTCATTCAAGATGCGTGGATTTGATTCCGCTGGTCTTTTTATGTTCATTGCTTTGACCTTCTTGTTCACTATTTTCTTCTCTCATTTCTTGCGAGTTTCTCCTTCGTCTCTTTCATATTCCAATTATAAGTCTTCAACTCTCCTCTCGCATCCTTTCGTATTCTCCATTGGTATTCCTATTGATACGATCTTGTGCTCGCCTCCCTTCGGTTGTCGTGATTATTTTTTGCTTCTTCCAATTCTTGGTTTTCCACTCGCTCTTATTCCAAGCGTGCTTGAGATAATGTTTCTCAATGTCGCCCCGATCTCTTTTTGCCTTCTCAATGCTTCCAAACAGCGGCCGGATCACGAAATCGCCTAGATTTTCTTCATTCTCTCATCTTGGAAACGGGATGGGGAATATAACGTTGGTCCTCTCTTCTTTCTTGAGATGTGTAATTTTTGTTGGTAAAGCTCTCCCGTTCTTCTTCCCCTTCGATCTTTCGATCTCGCAGTGCTTCTCGATCTTCTAGTAATCTTATATTTTCCATTCTTAATTCATGATTCTGTCTTGTTAAAGTCGCCTCTCTTCATGTATCGTTTGTCTCAATGATGCCGTGAGTTCTTCATTTGGATTCATTTCTCCATTCATTCTTTGATCTTCTTCTCCTTGTCCATTGTTTACCAATTGTTGCTCTTCTTCCTTTTCATCCTCGTTCCTCCAAGTGTGCACACTTACTCTATCGTACCAATTTTTTTTTGGACAACAATTCCTCATATTCATCCTTGAATCATTTTTCCATCCATAATTTCTTCTTCTCATTTCCTTTTGGTGAAAATTAAAATTCTTTCTTGGGATTTGTTTGTTGCTCTCACTATATTTAGTTAAACTAATCCATTCAAAAGATAATAGATGAACAATTATGAATGTTTATTAATAACTTTCTTGAATCTTTACACAGAAAATAGAATTACACTTAAGATTTTGCTCTCCAATCCAAAAAGAAGTCCTCATCCCTATAATTTTGTAGTGCCTTCGAGCATTTGAATATTCATATTCGCGACATTCTTAAAGAACGTCAAAAATTGACTATATTGTCTTCGCGAGTTGGTCCATGTTCAATTATTTTTTTTGCCAATCTTTTCCATCCATAATTCTCTTCCTTTTGGTATAAAAGGGGATTTGTTTGGTTTGCGAGATTTTGATGAAGTCCCTCTATAATTTTTTCTTCAAAACGAAAAATTGCTTTGTTCCATGTTCTTTTGCTATTGTTGGTTTGAGAATTTCTTCAAAACTTTTTGTTCATCCATGCTCCGATCGGCCAGAGAATATGATTTTGAAATTCAGTCCTCCAACACCTCGTTCTGTGATGTTAAAACCCTTTTGATTTCCTAGATATTGAGTTGAAAATTCAAATGTTTTTGATTCAATTTGAGTTACAGAGTTTTCAAAAAATTTACTCGCTCTGACACTCTCTCTCATCTCCATACTTGAATTATTTCGGACTTGTTTTTGATAATTGTAGAAGTTCGAAAATGGAAATCAACAACTAATAATTGGTCATAGTCATAGTCATGTGTAAAATAATAATAATTAGGGTTTCATAAAATTAATCTGTAGCGCCCCCTAAGCTAGCAGCTGACTAATCCAAGAGATTAACTAAATAAATAGGCGCTAAGAATCTAAATCATTTACTTAAACATTCAATTTAGAAATCTGCTACAAAAACTTAACCCAAAACTAGCCCCGCTCAGAAATATATATATACAAGGATTCCTCTCAAATGATACATATACAATAGTCATTTGGTTTACAAATAAAATATACAACATAATAAACATAGCACAAGTTAATCAACTAGTGAACTCAACCCTTGAAGCTTTCGCTGCGCAACTCTGATCTGTCACTGAAACTGAAAGTGGGAACGGTGAGCACATCATCCCTAAAAGGTGCCCAAAGAGAAATAACATTTAACTTTCAAGTCATCATTAATATGATTTGAAGACAATGCAGGTTTTATCGAAAAACGATAATACACGGAAAGACAGAAAACATATTGTAGAAACTTAACTTTTTCCAAAGTAATTTAAAAGAACAGTAAACATCCATAAAGAACAGTAAACACTCATGTATGAGATGTGTGTTTTCGCACATGGTAAGAGTAATATTGATGCCAATTCCACACCGATTAGGTAATACTGCGGTGTATCGCCCTAGCCATAGAATAAGATATAAAGGAAGATAATTTTGGCCATGTAATATTCGGTGTATCTCCCTAGCCATAGAATACTGGATATTGTGCTGGCACACATCTCATACCACACAAAGATATGCATGAATTTCACAAAAGATAGATTTGTAAAACAATAATGAATACAAGAGAGTTCGTTATCGATTCCCACCTCTTTTGATGACAAGCCACGCCTACCTCGATATCCACGATCCATTTGGTTCATCCTTTGAATCGATCGATGTTAATATAGACTAACTGTTAATCACACAAGAAGTCTAAGAATCTAGCCAAAATGGCTCACACAAGAATCATACAAGGTTTACTAAACCCATTTATGGTTCTAAACCCATTTATGGTTTTACACCTTTTATTTATCTATTCTTAGCATGTCTAAGTTTTACTAATTCAACTAGATTGTGTCTATAATTCAATGAATAAGTCTTATGAATATCTACAACTTTGTAGAATAAGTCGAAGGCTATTTCAGACCACAAGTGGTCCAAATCATCAACATAAGATAACTAGTCCTAAGTCCAAGTTCTCTAAATAGGCCCATTACACAAGGCCTGGTCCATTAGGGTCAACTAACGGTCTCTAACAGCCAAACTAATGGCCAAATGGTCAACTAACAGTCCACGTCAAGTCAAAGGTCAAAGTCCAGGGTAATCAAATCGGTCAAGGTCAGCTCAACTGGTCAACGAGTCAAAATGGAATCGGTTAACAATTCAACTCAGGTCAAACCTATGAAAAATCGGTGAGTCGACTCAGTCCACAAGACTGATTCAGGTTACACAAACCAAGGCCCTTTCTCAGGCCAAACATTCTGCTGCACCATCTTGGTGCAATAACAACCAACTCGATAGGTCAAAACCCTATTACAAACTTCATTCATCTCTGTTTATAAACAACAACACTATCTATATTAATTCAGGTTATAACTATCGACAACTAAAGCTCTCATAAATACACATTCTCAAATCAAAACTTCATAATTCAATTACAACTGATAATTCAGTTTACCTGCAATTACAGCTCCAAGCAACACCTTCTCTAATAATTCACATGACCTGCAATCTCATAACATGGACAATCATCAACTCAAACCCCAACAAAAATAGACCGCCACCGTAATACTAAAACTCCCAATTACAACCACAATATTATCTTCTTCACTTAACCACACCAGTAGAGATTCAAGTCCATCTTTATTTCACTTCACTTCACTTCACTTTACTTACCAAACCAATACTCATTTCAACATCATCACTAACTGCAATTTCAGTTACATTACCAATCCCATAAACTCAACTCTGCAGCTACTCATTCCATTTAATCCTACAACTCAATTCTGTTCAATGCTAACTCAGGCAAACTCTTCACCAGATTCTTCATTCCACACACCTCATTCTGATTTAAAACTCATACACAGCCTACATCTTCTTACTAAGAATCCACCATCTGCAAACTCCATCTCTAACAACACTCATTCATCAACTCCTATTACAATTCCTTAACACAATCACTCAACCTCCATTTTATAGTTCAATCTTTCCTTCATATCATCACATTACTACCAATAATTCCAGTAAAACAATTTCATCCAAAATCTTCGAACCTCAACAATCAATCACTAATTCAACCTCAAATGATTTTAGTTACCCCAACATCCTTATTCATAGAATTCCATTCCCAATTAAACTCACATAAACCCCTGTTGATGGTGGATTTTCATTTAAGGCTAAAATCGTAAAAGGAAAAATTATGCGCTAACATCTTGCAAAAGATAAAGCCATTAATGAGTGATGAATACTTCTTCGCTTTACTAATTCACCTAGAATGGAGCATATGGCAACAATCCCGATTCGTGAATTAAATACACGAAATTCATCCAGGTTTGAGCATGTGGCAACAATCCCATATACCCTGTAAATTTATAGCATTATTAATTAATGCATGACCAGCCTTGTATTTCCTGTACTCATTATCGGTGCGGCATGATGACTGAGTGTTATTCTCAGCAGAGCAACACGAACCTCCAAGAAATTAATAATGAAGCATGTACGAAATACCCGTACATGCTACAACTCTCGGTGTGTTATACTTGCCCGATTGAGCATACAACTCTCGGTGTGTTATACTAGCCCGATTGAGCATATTTGAATCTGGACTGTCCATATCAGTCTCAAACGATCACGACCATCCGATTTCACCAAAGATGATTGGATAGCTTAGATTGAATCCATGACCCCAAGCAAGTATTGGAATATTCACTACCGACCCAACGCGGGCCCTGCATGGTCGGCCTCCCCAAAAGGGTGGCATAGCTTGCCAAACCGTCCAAGCCAAAGCAGTATGGATGAAAAACCCTAAATTAGGGTTTGCGGCACATTACATGTATCACAAAACAGTCTCAACCATCCATCTTCGCAGGCATAGATGGAGGGTGTAGATGTAGATTCAAAGGGCCCAGAGCATGTCAACACAAACACCGTGGCCCGCCTACATACTCCGATCGATCGGTCGGGACCAACTATGGTTGGTCGTCTTGATTCGTGCGCCCCAAACGGGTATGACACACGGCCGACAAAACCTAATTAGGGTTTATGTCGCGATCACGAGCGTCCCTTTTCTCCTGCTCGGATGAAGGGTCCATGAATAGACTAAGCAGGTCCGGTAAGTATCAACACGATCACTGCGGGCCCACCTATCTCCACACCCGATCGGCCAAGACTACACTACACCAAATTCTGGGATCCGTAACAGCAGTGAGCCGTTACTAAAACGGGTTGTAACGGCTCTTGCCTGTTGCAAAAGTGGGTGTTACATTTTTTTTGTAACGGCAATGGGGCCGTTATTTAATTTTGGTTGTAACGGCCCTCGTAACAGGTGTGAGAGTTACTAGTTTGCCACGTGGTAACAGACTCAAGGCCGTTACGAATGTTTTTGTAACAACACTGTCGTAACGTCCTCGAGCCGTTACGAACTTTTTTGTAAAAACAAAAAAATTAATCGCGATCAACCTTGACCAGGCCAACGCTCGACCGTAGTTCATTTTCACTGTAAATAGTGAAATACTAAATTCAATACTGCGTGACGCCTTTCAATACATTCGTAACCACACTCAACAACAATGTCTTCAATCTATTCATACCACATTCATTCATATCATATCGATTCATATAATCAAATAACTGAAATTTATCCAAGAGTACCAACCTTTTTTTGTTAAGTGTCAAATTTCTAAGGGAATACATGGAAACCTATTAGGTTCCAAATTTCCAAGGGAACACATAAAACGCGTTGATATGATATGGACTCTTTCAGTTGCTAGTCGCTGCCTTGTCTTTTCTACTTGCTCGCCTTCTTTCATCAGCAAGGTCTCCACTTCCGCAAACTGCTTCAGCTTCAGTTCAAGCCTCTTTAGCTGCGTGAATATAGCAAGCGAGTTAGTCACCAACAACCAAAACTCATAAAATAGTTCGGAACAAGGAAATGAAAGAAATCTTAAACGAATACTCAGTCCAAACACATTAGTTCAAATGAAATTGGGTAAGCTAGAACTATTTCTTCGTTGTTCCCTAATAAGCCGACAGATGAACAAGGTAAATTGTCCACAGATACCACGACATGCTATAATGTGCACAAACCTTAAACGAGGTGCACCACACACCTTAACCCTAGATGAGGATGCACAAAATATCAAATAGCACACACTAATTGGATGAGAGTGTGATGTAGGCTGGACTACACCCAACTATTGAGACGCCTAAACGAGGATGCACATAAGATAAAATACCACTATCTGAAAGTGTGATGTGGTAAAAAGGGGTTTGACCGTGCAACACCTAAGGCTGGATTACACCGACTATATATGCCTTAACTGATTGAAGAAATCATCAATAGAAAAGATGCAAACGAAATCTTCAATTTGAGAAAGATAATTGAACTAAATACACAACAACCAACAGTATGAATCAACCCAGTTTCTTAACGCACTTGACATTGTCCCCCATTTAACCACAAGAAGAGTTAACTTCCAGCTAGCACAATGTTCTAGTACTCCCTAGACTGAGAGGTAATGCTGATTCTAGCAAAGACTCCCATTAATCATTTCCACCAAAGAGGCTGAGAATCAAACTACTTTACCTGATGATTAATTATACTGGCTGCCATTCTCTGTATTTCGCGCTCCTCATGATCTGCAAGCAGTTTTACTTTCATTGCAGCTGCAGCTAGGCCAACTTTTGCAAAGAACTTTTAGACTTTGAGTGGACAAAGGAGCAGAGGAAAGAGCATTAATTCCATCTTGTACAACCTGATTTTCTGCAATTCATAAAACTCAATTTTCAAATGCCTAAGAACATCTCATTTCAATGGACGAAGATAAACACCTGCATCAATAAATTTCCTTGTCGGGTGGAATACTAAGGCTCATAATATCTATAAAATAACAAAGAAATGACCAAATGCAGCTATAAACACCAACCTTTTGGTGACTTTAACTTGTGGGTGATCCATGATGTCCACCTTCTCTACTCCAAATAGTCTTTGTACTTATCCTACAAATGTAACAAATTGACAAATAAATAAAGAGATCCAAATTAAGGGGCTATAACATACATCTTGATGCCAATGAAAATATCTAAAATAAGGAAGTGCCTCTCTGTGCTTCAAACCCTTAAACAGTGTAAAAAAAAAGACTCGTACAAATAGTTGCAGCAAAAAGATAATACGAAATACCTTCAAGAAGAATCAATCACTAGACAACATTTTTACCAGTAAAATAAATAAATAATTAGAGCCAATTATGGATTGCACGTTCGCACCTATCTCCGTGAGCCATCTGTTTGGATCTTGTTACTGAAGCAACTAGTGGGTTTTCCTCCTTGGACAATTCGCTAATGATGCATGTGCACAGCCGCGGCAACTCTTCTCCCCTATCTGCAGACGCCGAGAAAGGCAACCTAGAAATTCCACCAATTAGACATTGAAAACTTGCTTAAAACGAATAGAAATAAACTTCTGCAGAACGCAAACAAATCATTGAGCAGCAACCACACAACTTCATATGTGATTTAGATGCATACAATTCATCAAAAATTCTAAAAAGCCTTTGTCATAATATAAGCCTGCAATTTTAAACAAAATATTTGATGCGTTTTCTCTGAAACCATTTATTCACATAAGCAAAAAGTAAGAATCTCATAAATCCATATCAAGAACTTCAAAAAAAAAAGAAGAGAGAGAGAGTAAAATACCAGATGACGATATAAAATTTAACAACCTAGGATAGAACAGGTTAGCCTTAACATAAAAGAGAAGGGACGCAACAAATTGCAACCATGAAGAAAACTTAGGGTTTTAACTTACAAGGGCCATGACTGGATTCTTAGAATTTACAAATGGAAGCCTGCTTTTCGTAATCGGGATCTTGGAGACAAAGTCCCGTAGGAAATACGAAGTAGAATAAAGCAACCTCCTAGTTAGTTCCAAATGACCAACGAGAACCTTAAGACGATAAAAACGAAATTGATTAATTAATAGCCTAGTATCAATTGTGTGGCACTACAGACGTGATAATCATAAGCATGAGCATATACTCTGTGATATTTATCCACTAGGCTCGTATCATGGTTGGTTACAGAACAGGAATACATTACCATCAAAATATGTACAAGGAAATAATTCAAAATCAAACAGCAAGAGCAAGAACAAGAATACATTACCATCAAATTCTTCCAACGATCCCAACTTAGAACTAAAATACCAAGCAGTGCACATATAAAAAAAATTGGTTACATTTACAAACCGATCATTTTTCTCTGGAGCTTTAATACTCACAACTCTAATCACCACTTCCATCGAGCTGCCCCTGAGAGAGGAGGTGTGCCATATATTGCTGCAACCCACATTGATAAACAGAACCATCAAACGTCACAATGTTCCGTATATATTATGTAACTTAAAAGTAAAGAACCATAATAAGACATTATTTGGCAAATGAAACCAGAACAAAAGGGAAGCACCAAGCAAATCCTCGTGTTGTCAGTAATGTCACTTGACACTTTGACTCCAATTTATAGTGTTAACTGGAATGACCTTAGTCAAACAAAAGTGTTGCCATAATTATCAAATAACAAAGACCCCATTCGTAGCTCAAAGAAGATTATCCATTTAGTCTTCTTGTCTTTGCCATATTGGTGAAATCATGCTTTTTCTAGATAATTCAAATGCAGCTATGAAGTTCATCCCCAGAATCTTTGATTATGTAAAAATTACTGCTCTCAAACATATACATACACTAGTCATTGCCTACATGCCTAAGTAGCACAACATAAGCATACAAGACCGCTAGGATGAAGATATGACCATTTATATTTATATGGATTCTCCCCGCTACAAGTTCGACATGTAAACTGACCTCATTTTAAAAAAGAAAAGAAAACAATCAAGTAGGCATCACAGAGGAGCTCATCACTGATTTATTTTGTCCATACCTACCTTGATTCTATCCTGAATCCAAATACTAAGTTCCACTATTCTAAAAGAATTAGGGAACATTTGCATTTGTCTATATATTATATAAGCATATGGGTTATCTTAACAAGGCCATTTTACTAGATCAATTAGCAAATGCATATTTCATAAGTCTAAGATGTAGAAGAGAAGGTGCTTGTTTTATATTTGCTTTGAAAACGAAGATTTATACTTACAAACATGGTATGCATAAGGTGGTTTTCCTTGGCGATCAAAGTGTTTAGACATGATAGCAAACTCTATGGGACCCCACTCTTCCAGTTCAAAACAATTGCCCAAAGCAGATTTATATAACTGGCAAACAAACAATAATATTTTAAAGAACCAGAGAGAGAAAAAATTTACAAATAAATAAGCAGCTGCCTATCATACCTTAGCGGTGTCAGTTAGTAGTTCTGTCCCCGCGGGATAAGATGCATAAAACTGGTCAACTCTAGGGACACCTGCCCTTGTCCTGCAAAACAAAAGCACCAGATGTAAATAGCTAGAATCTCATGAAAAGTTTCTCTTCACACTAAAGCAAAGTAACCAAAAAACAGAACCATTCACGTGTTGCTTGTGTAAGCACAAGTCAAAACCGAAACGAAGCAATAGAATCCAGTGTAGGATACGACTCTTCCGAATTTCTGAATCTTAAGACTAGCTTTCAAGTTTTCATAAATATCATGGTTGATCATGAGTTACACCAAGGATCAGAAGATTACAGAATTGTTATCCCGCAGTAACTCATAATCATCCTCATCTAAGACATAATTCCGCAACCCAAATCAACACTTGACTTCTTCATAACAAAATTAGGACAAACTACCAATCCACCTCCATCATTACATTTGCAACTCCACACTGTTCTATTTGAGAAACATTAGGTCACACATTGAAATTTCTACTCCAATTTATATAAAAATTTTAATCTATAAAGTAAAAACCAAATTGAAAAAGACAGAATCAAAATAAAAAAAAGTGCAAAAAGAGTATGAGAATCAGAGTCAACACCTTGAGATTCAGATAATAGTAAAGATGCTAAACGATTCCTAGATACCAAAGGATTTTTCTGCAATTAAACAAAAAAGTTACTCACAATCTCAAAAAAATCAGAAAACAGAAATGAAAAAATCCGAGATGTAAAGGCGATTTACTCACTTTGTTGGAAGAATCAGAGATAATATGATGATTTTGATTCTCATCTTTAACATGAAAACACCCAAAGAAAAAACCCATAATTGTTTTCTTCATCGATTCAAGGATGAACCCTAAATCAAACTCATTACATAACATGTATGGATGATTCTAAATCTTGACTAATCTAAGCTAAGGATTGATTTGATTTTTGAAACCCTAGCTTTCCCCGACGAGATTTTGCAGAGAAAATGAAAGCTCCACCACTCTCACCTGAAAATTGAAAACCAAAAGAAACCCTAAAAATCGAAAAAAAAAACAGATTAAAAAACCCTTACTATGGTTTCATCGATTCATACCGGTTCGATGATTGAAGATTGAAAAATACTCACTAGGGTTCAATTATTGAACAGATTCAAGAGATTTCACTAGGGTTTCATCTGCTTTGCTAGGAAGAGAACAGAGGCATAAGAGAAAAGAGAAAAAAAATAATGAAACTCGATTTCACACTAGGGTTATGTCCTCAAAATCACGCATGTGATTGACACACGCATGGGAGGAAATATCCTCTGGTGTCATTCATCTTGGGTGGAATTATAATAGTACGTATGTTGGCACACACACAAACTCGGGTGTTACGACCCAGTGTGACCAAGCGTGTGACTGGCACGCTTATAAAATAATTGTAATGGCTTGACTCGTTATGAATTTTTAAAACATTAGTAACGGCTTGACTGTTACGAATATTTTGTAATTGGTCATTTGTAACGGAATTTTGTAACGGCTACAAAGCCGTTACGAATTCCTGTTACGAATCCGGGAATTTGGTGTAGTGCTAAACTTGGCTGTACACCTCGATTCGCACGCCCAATCTAGGCATGGTCACACTTCCCAACCACAAACTGATCTCGACCGCTCAAATTTGCCGGACAAATTGAGTGGCTTAGATCACGTTTCTATGGGACAATGAAGTACATGCGTGTACACCATCCCACCGTATGCACGCCGGACTGATCGGCCAAGACCGACCAGGCTTGCTCATCTTGAAACGCGCACCCGAAGTGGGCATGATGCGCGGGTTTTGCGGCACCAGTTTGTTGCAAATTGATCTCGACCACTCAACTTCGCCGGACAAATTAAGTGGCCTGGATCACACTTTCACGAGACAATGAGGTATGGGCGCCTACACCGTCATGTCGTCTACACACATGCACGATCGGCCTGCCAAAAATTGTATCCCAAGCTTGATTCTACCAAGTGAAGAGTGATGCTTGCGCACCTCTTCAAAAACCCTAATTCCACCAACGATCGCAGATGAGTGTCTCAAAGATCATCTCGTCCGTCTAACTTCACCGGCTTGGTTATACAACCCTGGTCAGGAGTTAATTGGTCAGTGAGGCGTCATGGTGATCACCACCAGTCACTTTACCACACCATGATGCAAAGCACTCGCATAGAATACACACGGTACTTCACAAGTATCGACTTTCTAAATAACTTAGTTATTTAATCTAGCATTACATGCTACTTTCTGTGGGTCCCACGATCCACACACTCGAGACATCAATCATGTCACAAACTTGGGGATACATCCTGTGGTATTGGTTTGGCGGTTTACTGCGTGCCACGCGCCATCACAAGAACGTGTCGGGGAAGTCATGGGCAGTTAGAGATGTTAGGAGAAGTGGGCAAGACTGGTCGTGTAACACTAACACACAACTCCACTACTCCATCACTCCACTTCCTCCACTTCCCACGCGAGAGACGTGAATAAGGCTCAAATGACTTGTATAAATAGGTTCTCCTCCCTTGTAGGAGCGAGAATATCGCAAGAAAGTATATACTTGCGAAGTCCTCGCCAACAACACTTTACAAGTGTCGCAGACTGATGACGCAATAGATGGTGGTGATAGAAACATGAAGAAAGCGCGAAGATCTTGCGAAAACTAAAGTGTCTGCGAGACTTAATATTTATACTCCCGCGAGATGTCGCAAGGTAAATCCGAAATTAAGGGAAATATTAGTTGTACATGAGCTGTCATCCACTATGTAAACACTATATAAAGAAGAGAGCAGGAGAGAGAAAGAGAGGATAATTTTGGTAAGAGAGAGAGAAAGATATTATTTCAGAGAGAGATATTTTTAAAGAGGGATTTATTTTTCTTTATCATCTTCTTCCCCTAAAATTAGATCTAGAGCTCTACAAAATATCCATTAATGGAGATTGTAAATCTAATTCTTATGTAACCTCAAAAATCATAGTGAAGAACCATGGATGTAGATCACATTGATCGAACCATGTAAAAAATCCTTGTGTCAATTTATATTTCTAGCATTTATATTTGAAATTTAGGTGATTAATAAGATTTAGATCTACAAAATATTATGAGGGTGTAGTGTAGGATTTCCTGCAACTACATATGCGCTAGAAACAGGGAGAGAGTAATGGATTTTGTCCTTCCCGTAACTTGTTGGATCAAGAAATTTCCATGAAAATTAGTTAACTGTTCATACTTTTTATTTAGATCTATAAAATTTAGGTTCAAAATGGAAGTTTTGTGGAAGAAATCACACTTTGGGAGAAAATACCGTCAACAATTCAAGGACATGAAAAGAGGAAAAAAAAAAAATAGGTTGATGTGATGAAATTCAAGGAAGAAAGCTAATTTTTTAATGGAAGATTTCATATTCAGGAGAAAAAGCAAGAGGCAAATTGTTGAAGGAAATAAAGGAAGAACGAAGAAAAGGATAAGAACAAAACGCTGTGATTTTTATCACAAACATAAGCTCGCACAGATGGTTTGAGTTGTAGCGAATAAGCAAGAGGTCACGGGTTCGAATTCGCAGAGACACATATTTTTATTTTTCAGTGGCGAATAAGAGAATAAGAAAAAAGTTGTGGAGTTAATTTCGCAGAGAGGTTCTTGAACAGTTGGTTCAGCGAGCAATATGTGAGTTCGAGGTCGCAAATTCGAATTCACTTGCGAGCATAATTTTCTTCTTTTTACAGAAGGGAAAAAATGGATTATTTCGCAAGGTTGTTTCATTATTTTGCAAGCAAGAGGCAGCACAGTTGGTCACCTGCGAGGTTAATGAGTTCATGGTCGCGAGTTCAAATCTCAATGAACGTGTATTTTTCGCATGGATATTTCGCAAGGGTATTTCACATAGAAGAAAGTAAGTTATTATTTCGCAGAGATAGTTCGCAAAACGGCTTGCAAAGTTGGTCGAGGTAAAGACAATGAGCTTGAGGTCGCAGTTCAATTCCCACCTCTCGCGAATTTTCGATATTTTTTGAACTTTCAAATGAGAAGAAATGGAATAAGGTTATGAAATTATGTGTTTCTTACGCAAACAACAAGTAGCGCAGATGGTCAGGGATTAGGAGTATGGGTTAGAGTTCGCATGATCAATTCTCGCAAAGCTCAATATTTTTCACACTTTTTGGAACTACTGAAAAGAAAGGAAGAATAATAGAGTGGCAATATGTGTTTCTTTCGCAAGCTGAAGCTAGCTCAGATGGTCAGCAGTAAAGGGAAGGAGTTTGATGTCTAGGGTTCGAATCTCCCCATTCGCAAAGAGTTTTTGCACTTCGCAAATGTTTACCTTGTGAACGTTCGCAGCACGAACACTTCGCAGATGTTCGTTTGCTTCACGCAAATGTTTACTTCGTAAGTCTTTGATAATTTCGCAAGGATATTTCGCAAGAAGAAAGTAGGTGGTTATTTCGCAGGAACATTTCGCAGAGGCAGGGTTAGAACAGTTGGTATGGTGCGAGAATATGCAAGAGGCAGGTCAAGGGTTCAAATCTCATTTCTCATACTTCTTTTTGCTGCGAGATAATTATATTTTGTGCGATGTTTATACATTTCAAGGATGCTAGCTTCGCAAGCAAATCATATACTTATAAGAGACAACAACAAAGAAGAAACCACAAAAGCTAAGTACCTCTTTCCTTGAACATTTTAATTCTACTTAAAATAAAAGATTTTTGATTTGATTACAAAAACGATTCAATCGCAAGATTACAAATATTACTAAGATTTCAAGATTATAAAGACTTCAAAATTACAAAGATTTCTAGATTTCAAAAAAAAAAAAAAAAAAAATCAAAATTACAAAGATTTCAAGATTTCAAAGATTCGAGAAAATCTCGCAGATTAATTTATATATTTCTCTTGAATATTTACTTTACTTCAAATGATATGATATTATGAGAATAAATGAAAGAAAATGACCTATGAAGCACGGATACTGATACGGGGATACGGATACGGGGATACTGATACGGGGATTCGTCCATTTTCAAAAAATGGGGATACGGGATAATGTTAGATACGTGTATTAATTAAAAATATTTAATTTATTAATAGTGAAAAGAATCGCTTAAAGTATGAAAATTCTAAAATACTATCTGGAATATCAAAAAAAAAAATAGATAAAAAAAAGAAAGATAACCCATCACTTATCAATATTGAATAAGAATGTTAGGGTTAGACATTTATATACTGCTTCAATAGAATAATTTTTGATAAATACGAATATATAATATATCTAAAAATATTTAACATATTCTGTATATAAATATTTGGCAATATATATATATTATACTATAAGAAGTGTCCCCTCTAGAGTATCCGAGAAGTATCCCAAAAGTATCCCATACCCTTTTCGTAATTAATAAAAAGGGACACTTTAAATGGGGTGTCTGATACGTATCCCCAAGTGTCCGACACTGATAAGGAGTCCGACACGGATACGTCACCCATTTTGAGGTGTCCGTGCTTCATAGAAAATGACAGAAATGAAGGAATGAATGAAAGGATGAATGAAAGAATGAAGACATGCGATAATTTCGCAGAGATAATGGAAATGCGATAATTTCGCAAAGATAATGAGAAGAAATAATCAAAAATGAATGATTGAGACAAAAATGAATGAGTGAGTGAATGGGACGAACCTTTATGGCGTACACCCTAGTTCGCGAATGATATTTCGCAAGAGGCAAATGTAAGACCTAAGTGCGTCATATAAGGGGTATCTCTTGACATGGCTCAGGGGAAAGGTTACACCGCTCCTGGAACCTGAGTCATGGAGATTTGGGGCCTATGAAAGCCTATCCGGGAGAGATACCTTGGATTTCCAACTATATATATAAGGTTATACCCTGGTTGGACGCCCGAGGGTCTCTTCCTAGGAGTCAGTGTATGCTCAAGGCGCCGGGGTACACGGTTGAGCCAAGAGTGCCTGGGGCATTTGAAGTGTCTCGGCCATTCTTGGCAAGTCTTGGTATATGCTGCACTCGGCCCGAAGAAAACTCCAATTAGGGTGCAGTCTCGTAACCATAAGCCATATAGGTATAAGGGATAAGAGGCTGCGAAAACAACAGTTGTTGTTAAGACCGGATGGGAGGAGCTAGTCTTGTATGGCCGATGTACGCCTCCTTGAAGGGGCAACCATGGAGAAGATAAGGGCGGCACCCTCCATTAGGGAGCTGATAAGTGTCAAAAGACGCAAATGTCATGAGGCTTTATTTTCGCAAGGAAATTTAGGCTTGTCATATTTTTGCAATGATCCTGAAGAGGCAATAATACAAAAGACAAAGATAAGGCGAGATCAATGGGTCTTTACATGAAAGTGTAAAGACGTCCTGCGATTTCGTCGCAAGACGGCAATGTCATGGGGCTTTATGTTCGCAAGAATATTTAGGCCTGTCATATTGTCGCAATAATGAGGGGTGGTAAAATAAGACCTTTAACTAGGAAGGCGAAATAAGACCACACAAGAAAACCGATAAGGCAAGACCAATGGGTCATTACATGAAAATATAAAGACGTCCTACGATCTTGTCGCAATGACAAAATTCAACATAAACATTTTGAATGGGTACTTGAGAGATCTTTCATCGCAAAAAGATTACATGATAAGCATGCGAGCTTGATAAAATGATAAAATGATAAACTTGCGAACATGTACATAATAATGAGACTGAGGCAATGCAAATGCCACCCACTTGATATTATGATCATATTATTATGCGATACTAATAGTGCAGGAATAAAAAAAGATGAAGCACAAGTAAGAACTTGCAGAAACAATAAATACGCAAAGAGGAATGCATATACTAGAGACAAAATCAGAGAAATGAAGAATGGAAGCGATTTAAAGCTACATCAATTTTAGAGCGGCAAAATGAGCTAAGTAACACAAACATTGGCTATACATTGCAGTAGATAAGCATTCTCATCATACAAGCATCATACTCGCATCATGAAAGCATCGCATAAGCATTTCATGGCATAAACATCGCATACACATTTCATAACATAATCATTACATAAGTATTATATTCGCACAAGTATACTATCGCATGAGCACAAAACATGACACAGGGGAAAAATAAGAATGCAAAAACAATTCGCTCAATCAACACTTTCTCAAGGATTCTACCCTCATCGATAAAGAACAGAGGCAACTATGGATTACCAAGAAAACATTTTATGTTCTTTATCTTCTCGGCAAGAATCATTTCCAAAGAAGATATTCACCAATGAACAACAAGGATCCTCACCAAAATGGATTAATAATTTCGCATGAATAGAGGCAATACTTACTACTCTCATTCAAGGATAAATACTTCTTATATTTCGAGGATTAATACTTCTTATACTTCATACTTCTAATTTCACATGATTAGTTCGCAATACTTCTTATTCGCAATCAAGGACGGATACTTCTTATACTTCTTCAAGGATACTTCATACTTCTTATACTTCAAGGGTTGATACTTCTTATTTACTTCTCAAACCTTCGGAACTTCGCAAAAGAATAGAGGCAAGTACGTACTTTTCAAGTCCAGTATTCTTCCGCTCGTTCCTTCATCAACAAAGATCAAAGACTACTACAACAACAGATTTTTTCTTAAAGATCGCTCTTCAAGCAATATTCAAGAAAAAAAGAGGCAAGATGTAGGAGAAGAATATCGTAGTAAGTATATATTTGCGAGTCCCGCCAACGACACTTTACAAGTGTCGCAGACTGATGACGCAATAGATGGTGGTGATAGAAACATGAAGAAAGCGCGAAGATCTTGCGAAAACTAAAGTGTCTGCGAGACTTAATATTTATACTCCTGCGAAATGTCGCAAGGTAAATCCTAAATTAAGGGAAATATTAGTTGTACATGAGCTATCATCCACTATGTAAACACTATATAAAGAAGAGAGCAGGAGAGAGAAAGAGAGGATAATTTTGGTAAGAGAGAGAGAAAGATATTATTTCAGAGAGAGATATTTTTAAAGAGAGATTTATTTTTCTTTATCATCTTCTTCCCTAAAATTAGATCTAGAGCTCTACAAAATATCCATTAATGGAGATTGTAAATCTAATTCTTATGTAACCTCAAAAATCATAGTGAAGAACCATGGATGTAGATCACATTGATCGAACCATGTAAAAAATCCTTGTGTCAATTTATATTTCTAGCATTTATATTTGAAATTTAGGTGATTAATAAGATTTAGATCTACAAAATATTATGAGGGTGTAGTGTAGGATTTCCTGCAACTACATACCTATTTCAAAAACAGACAAGTCCAGGACAACAAAGGCAAGTGTTGATACCATCGTATTCAAACACCGAACCGATAGCTTACATCTTGCAAGCCGATTCAACTTTACGATACAAGTCATACATAGCCAACACCTTCACAATCTCAACACCTTCTTCGCTTCCCTCCCTAAGATCAACCCCATCTCCTTCACTTTGTGACCGAAACAAGTCTGGAACGACCATTTCTTGGTTTAGGCCGGATTTGCACTGCATTGATTTCTCGAATCTACAAGCACTCCGTGTAGTGCATTTGTTTAAGGTTTAAACTCATTTCTCATCCACACACCCCAAATTACCAAAAACCTGAGGAAATAGTTTTCACCCATAAACAATTGGCGACCTACAATGGAAGTTAATCTCTCGGTTGTAAAGTCAATTTCTTCAAAATACGATTCAATTTTATCAATTTCAAAAGGGTAGATCTTGGGACCAATTAAATCATCAATCCATTTCAAGATGGTAGAACCAGTGTCCGGATCAACAATTAATTTCGATGGAGCTAGTGTGGATAACACTCCGTATCGATGTACTGTCGGTGGAGCTACCGTGGTCAATACATCTTATGGAGCCGTCACTTCTACCACCAGGTGCCAGCGTAGCGGGGAGATGTTCCGGTAAGTGTAACACCTCCCATCACTAGAGCCGAGCACCACAAATCCCGGCATCTCATCAAGTGTAACACCTTTGGTAGTCACCGGAGCAACAACTTCCACTCCTTCATCAAGACGAGGAGCCAGAGAGGGACGAGAGGAGGACCATCCCCCATTACCATTGCGAGACTTGATGGAGAAGCGGGGAAGTTCTTGCTAAGACTCAAACGGATATGGCCGCAATTCAGAAAGAGGTACTCATTTTTCTTAAGACATTAACTGATCGATTTCCACAAGAGCCGTGACATCCTGGAGCAAAAAGGAACGCATTCAACGCACCGGAGAGAAGGTACTTGGCGGCGCGGACCTCCATGGACCCGATCAAAGAAGCGACATCGGATATGAGCGGTCCTGTCATGGAGACTCCTACACGGGGACTGATCCTCACAACGATCCTCCTCAAGTCAATAGTTTCACTATGAACCGAGGCCGGTGGATCGGAAGCGGTTTCTCTAGTGGAAAGTTTACGCGAACTTTCACACCTCTCGAAGAATCGGCGCGGGGATGTTTTGCCGCAATCAACCGGAGGAAGGTCATGACCGTGCCCTACATGTCACCGCAAGCATCAAGGATTCAGAGTTCAAGACGACCCTTATCTACACGGGGAGCGTCTTCAAATGTGATTACTCTCAAGACTCTCGGGACATACAAGGTTCTCCCCGAGGCAAGGTCAAACGGAAGCCTACACAATGGAGACTTCTAGGGAAACCAAACCAGCACATACGGGAGAAGCTCCGCTGAAAGAATCATACAAGTTCGTTGCGTCCCACTCCCCACGTGGGAGTCAATTCAGAAGAAGACCGGATTGCATCATTGAGGGCTAAAACCCACGATGCATCTTTGCTGACGAAGCATTCTTCTCCATCCTGTGAAGCCACGACCCACGTTCACACGAAGAGGGAACAAACTTTTGTGGCGAGTCGTGACCAGAAAGGGAAAACGGTATACCGACACTGCCATTATCAATTAGCAGGAGATGTTACCTGATCTCTCCACCAAATGGAATGCTGTGATGATCGGCCTTGTCGTAAGCGTCAAAAATAATTTCACTTTCTTACTCACTAAATATAAATGAAGTACAAGGTAAGGAAGAGCTCGTATCCACAGAGAGGCAATTGTTGTTATGCGATTTTCAGTTTCTAAGGTAACCAAGGGGGGATTTTTTGTTGTTTTAACAAAGTAATAAAATAAAATAAAGTACATCAAATAATTGGAATAATCAATAAGGAGAAGATATTGGTCACGGGATAGTATCATTCACAAACATGTATTTTCATCAATGATTAGAATTGATAATTTAATCTCTCATTTACTAATAGTCCTAGGATACCTTGATCGCAAGTATATCCCGCTAATTCCCTGTTTTCATCACAACCACATTAAAAGATGCATATGTGAATTCTTCTTAGAAAGCAACCTAAAGTGTAAAAGCACAATTATATTTAACTCCCTAAAAGCAATAAGTTTTATGGAATAAGACTAATCAATGCAAACGAATGTGTAAAAGCACTAATCGTTTCAACAAAAGTTATGATTCACTTGTGACTAGTAGGATATATCACTACAAGCACTACCCACAATTATGCTACTTAGAATCAGGGATAAACAACTTTTTCGTATTGAAAACCCTAATATAGCTCTAGAGATGAATGTAAATCGGATTGATTCCGGACTCAACCAAACAAACTATCAAATCATATAACACTATTAATTGTGAATCACAAACAATAAAATATTGAGACAAAACTAATTCATTGAATCATATAACATATTGAGAAATCAACTTTATCCCATAACCAATAATAATTGTTTAGCTACTCATAGCTATGGAGTTCATCATAAAAATATTAATTGAAAAGAAGAAGATGAACAAAAGCAAACCCTAGAAGCGTAAACAAACTGGCTCTCCCCAAAGTTCCAAGAATAAAACGTGATCCTCTAAAAGTTGTAGAAAACTTTCCCTTTTATAGCTTTTCATCTTTCCAAAATTAGGTCTTCAAAGCCCAAAGTCCAAGTGGTCCACCAAGCCCATATGTGAGAAAAAACCCATGTGAAAATATGTCCCAAAAGTGGTAGCCGGAAATCTGGTATTGTGGCCGGAAAATATATCTCAGGTGACCGGCAAAGTCCACCGGTCACCGGTCAATCGAGTCAACTCGGTCAAGGTCAGACCGAGTCGAGTGTCACTGAGCCAACTCGGTGATATCATGAGTCGAGCAGTAGTGGGAATCGAGTCGCCTATTAACCAACTGAATTCGCTACTTGTCAGACCATTGCACATGCCAAAGTCGTGCCGCACTATCATTGTGCATCACGGTGCACTTCCGACCATGATGGCTATTCACTGCAAATCAGCTCAATTTGCACTACCATCTTACACTTCAAATCCACCGCAACTCTCTCTTCAATGCCACCAGCTGCTCAGACCCGTTATAACCACCAACAAACCAATTCTACTTCAATTGATATCTGCTTATAATTTCAGCTCAAAGTCACAACCGCTTAGATCCATCACTATCATTTTGACTTGCCATAGCTTCGCCTTCATCTCGGTTCAGTTCCTTTCCTCAACACACAAAGCACCACCGTTAGATTCGGCTCAATCTCGAGTTCAACTATTCCCCGTAGCTCATTCACATTCCATACAACCCATTGCTCCATTCATCTCTTACTTCAATTCAACTACACATGCCAAGGAATAAAAACCATTACCTGTCTGAGCAACACTTCTTATCTGCCATCTTTCACTTGAGCCATTCTCCCTGCCAGTGTCTTGCAAACAATTCCTTCCTGCATAACACAATTAAGCTTCAACTCCACCTGCTCTAATGCAAGTCCTCAACAAAGATGCAACCTCCATTCCAGCAACAGAAGCACCATCAACACATCTTCTTAATCTCAGCTTCCATTATCAGCATCACAAGCCCTTCTTGTAAGAAACCTTCGCTGCACCTGGTAGCTCATACCCATCCAATTCCTTTCATCCTTTGTAGTTCATCCATTTTTCCATGTCTTTTGCTCTAGTTTCCTTGACTGCAATTGTCACAGCCACAACCAACTCAATAGCAGCAACAATGACCAGTTTAGCTCCTCATTCTACAGCTCATAGCATCACCACAGCTTCAATTCACAAGCGCCATACCGCAACATCACAGCGAGTGTCACTAGCACAACCAATCACAGGCTGCAACTGCCAGCTACCACTAGCTTCAAAGCCATTCACTCCATTGCCTGAATTCATCAATTGCAGCAACAAAAATAACATCTCATACTGCAATATATCACTGCTTCAGTCCATGGCCTAATCACCAACACAAGCAACACCCAGAGCCAAATCTCACTCTCAATGCCACAATATCACATTCTGGATTTTCACCTGTCTTAAGCATACATCTATTGCAGAGACTCATCACCATTCAGATCCAGTAGCACCATCTTCATAACAAAATGCATCATCGCCATTCTTCTCATCTGAAACCCCTGGCTTTGAAATCTCAATAGCAGAAACCCATTTCAGAACCCTTCTCACATATCATCACCATGACCCATATGAGCAGACCACAGATCCTCTTCCATTTGCTTAACTTCCCATTCACCATTTACGAAGAGCCGATGTATCTTCTCGGCTCCATATTCACTCCAGTTCCCATGACAATCATCACAAAGAACATCATCTTTCTGTCCTCTCTGCTTGATTAGCTTCATCAACCGCAACAATTCTCATGGCTTCTCAGATTCACATCAAACCCAATCTTCTACATTGACAATATTAATCAACCCAATCTCTTTGATTTCATATTCACGCCAACATCATATCTCCCTACAATGTTAATTCCTCGATCTTCTAATTCAACCCATCTCACTGAGAACTCCAAATCAATCGGTCCCATCAATCGCAACTCCTTTATCTTCTCTTCATTCTCAGATAAACAACCAACAACAACGCAGCATCTCGATCTGTTCTTCCCTATCCTTTTCTGCATCAGAAATCATCTAACCCCAATTTCTAATTACAGTAGCAGATTCATTTTCTTCGCAATTGCTTGTCGCACCTTACAGCAGCAACACATCATACTCTCTCTTGTTCTCTCTGCCTGGGATTTGTATCACCATCACAGATCCATCTCTTCGTCGACTTCTCTACCAGCAGCCGCCATGGCTTCTCTCTGAATTAGGGACTAAATGATTGAGAAATGAATAATTCTCTTCTGAATTCTAGGGTGTGGTAATGATAAGAAGTACCACAGGCACCCAGAACTCTGATAAGGGCTATCCATGTATTGTTTAGCTTGATCGGTCTCGAGAAAACCGGCAGTTCATCCTTCACTCCTTGCGCAACATTAGTACGCTCCGAATATCGCCTGGGAATAGATCTTTATTGTCATCCTTGCTCCAAATGAGCGTTTTCTCCTTCTTTTGCTCCCAAGGACTCCATTGCACCTAATAACCCAAAACTAGACATAAGAGATGCAATTCCCAAGGAAAATAACAAAGAAAGCATAAATACTAGATATAAAATTAGGTGTTTTACAACACCTATCAGATTCCCCCACACTTAGACTTTGCTAGTCCTCGAGCAAATCAAACAAAAACAATTCTAAAAAATACATGCAACTCCGTGTCGTCGAGGCTACGGTTACTCTTAGCATAAATAACAATCCTTTAAACCCCTAGGTGTCCCTAGTGGACGAGTTATAGTCTCGTGAGGGTTTACTAGAGATATACCCACAAAACCTACTTTTCCAACTTACTAGTTCTCCGTAATGATAGCATCCAACGCGCTAAGAAGACATAGAGATTCTGCACACTAGTCATAAGAAGTTAGACACATAAATGAACACAATCTCATTCTTAAAAGTTGAGAGAGAAATAACCATCCCTTCTCGAAAGAAATTCGGGTTCAGAGTGATCGAAAGTCTCGACTCTGCCTCACAAGAAAGGGTTTTATGAATTTGCGCTCAATAATAAATAGCTTTTTATGGGTCACACATGTGTCCAGGTAGGAATGAAGAGAGAATCCTGCGACACGTTGAATGGTAGGAAGGTAAAAACCCTCCGAAGTATTTTGAAAACCCACATCTTTTATCATTTTTGAAAACCCATTTTTCTGACGATCTCTAAGAAAGGAAATCAACCACTTAACGAAGGTGGGAATATGCTTACTTACCTCGTTATCCGTTCGACGTGCAGCTAGCACCACTCTCACAGCATCCATAGAAACGTCTTCGTTCTTCAATCGGTGTCTTCATCTTCGTCTTCGGTCTTCAACTCTTGATGATAACTCTTGAACTTCGTAGAATCTTGACAATGTAACTCTTTTCCTCAAATTCCTTATTGCTTGAAACTTCATTGTAGATATTCCTTCTTCCATTGGCTTTATTGAAAGAATACAAAACTAAAAACGAATTATACAAACCAAAATATAATTTTTTCTTTTTTTTCCTTTTTTTTTTTATCATTTTTTTTTTCATAAAAAATAAAACAAATACAAAATAAAACAATAAAACTAGTAATGAACCTAAAAAAATTTCTCTTGTCTTTTTTTTTTTTTCATTTTATTATTTTTTTATATTTTTTTAAGACAAGAGAAAGTACAATACAAATAAAATAAAAAATGTAAGTACAAGGCCATGGTGTAAGTACTTTACCGCTTGATTCTTCACAACTTATATGTCTTGATATCATAGACTTCTCGAATTCTCATCTTGATAATCTTCACTCTTGTACAATAGTCTTCAACTTATAAAAATTCTGCTCCTTGTTTTGTTGCTATACTTGAATCTGAAATCTGCTCAATTCTGTAACGTTGCTTGTAAACCTTGAAAGTGTTCACTTTCCTTCAAATTTGTGATGCTCCTCTTGTTGATGATGATGGTGTTTCTATGGACCTGTTGGTGTAGAGAGAGATAAGGTGGATGGTGCTAACTGCGAACAAGATTACAAGTGGTATGTAAGTTAGCAATTCGATGTCACCATCATGGTTGATAAAAATAACACTCAAGAGATCAAAATAGTGCTTCTATGGTGGGAGGTTGGGTAGCTCACCATTCTACCCGGAATTTACGTACGGTGACACACACTCTAAAAGCACAAATTTAGACAGGTACAAAGAATTGAAGGTTGGTGCCTCACATTATGTAACATGGGTAGTCTCCACTATAAGGGATCACTGCTCTAATACCAAATTCAGTCTGCACCTTATTTGCCACTGGCATGGTTAAATCCAACTTTAACTCTCATACAATTAAGAAACCCGATCATGTTCTCTGTCATCTCTAAGTTCAGTCACTTTTATGAGATTCTCGATGTAATCTTAGCGACATGTATACTATGTGACTCTAAACTAACTACAAGTTGGAGTTTTCTTATTCACTATTTTACACAAAAGTTGAAAATTTCAAAAATTTCATGAAACCACTCCCCCACACTTAAACTTTACATTGTCCTCAATGTAAATTGAATCGTCCAAAGTAAGTCAAGGTGGGAAATTCTAACAAGAAATCAGAAAAAATAAAAACAAGACAAGAAAAACTCAAAACAAGACAAGAAATAAATACAAGACAAGAAATAAATAAATACAAGACAAGAAATACTCATCCGATGGGTTGCCTCCCATTTAGCGTTTGGTTTAAAGTCGTCAGCCCGACTATCTCCTTGCTTTTTATAACTCCTCCAGAGGGAGTACATCCACAAAGTTAACTCCTTCCATCACTTCGGAAGTGAAATTCTCATAATATGGTTTCAACCGGTGCCCATTAACTTTAAGTTCTTTTCCTGTAGCTATGCTACGAATTTCCACTGCACCATGAGAAAACACATTAGTAACAATAAAAGGTCCGATCCATCGTGACCTTAATGTACCGGAAATAAATGCAAGCGAGAATTAAACAAAAGCACTTTCTGCCCAATGCAAAATTATTTTCTAGAAATCATGTTATCATGAAATGCCTTCGTCTTTTCCTTATAAATGCGCGAGCTTTCAAATGCATCATTGCGAAGCTCCTCTAGCTCTTGGAGTTGTAACTTCCTTTGCTTTCCAGCCCCATCCATCTCCATGTTGCATTGTTTAATAGCCCAAAACGCCTTATGCTCAATTTCAACGGGTAAATGACAAGGTTTACCATACACAAGCCTAAAAGGAAACATCCCGATAGGTGTGTTGTATGCGGTTCTATAAGCCCACAAAGCATCATTAAGCCGCATGCTCCAATCTTTCCTTATTGGGTTCACCGTCTTTCTAACTAGTGCACCACCACCCGCAGCGTCAATAAGATTCCTATCACTTGATTGGAGTCCTTCATAGAAGTATTGGATGATCATAGCGTCACTGAATTGGTGGTGAGGGCAGCTTGCCACCAATCTCTTATATCGCTCCCAACATTCATATAGGGATTCTCCCACATTTTGCTTCATCCCACAAATCTCCTTGCGAATTTGAGTAGCCTTTGATGCAGGAAAATATCTCTCTAAAAAGAGTTTCTTCAACCCATTCCATGTCGTGACACTTCCGGGAGGTAAATTGTACAACCAATCCTTAGCACTATCCATCAAAGAGAAACGGAAAACTTTCAACATTGCACCATCCGCCTCAACATCCGCTGGAAGCATGGCCGTGACAATGGTGTGGAAGTCCATAAGATGTTTGTTTGGGTCTTCATTCACCATGCCATGGAATTTTGGTAATTCTCTAAGCAACCCCGGCTTTATCTCAAAAGTAGAGTTCATTTGAATACACCCCTGTTGTGTATCAAGCCTATGAGAAGCCAAGTCCTTGAGTGAACGATTTGCATCACCCATTGTTTCTTCTTCTTCAACTTGTGGTTCTTCTACGAATGGAACCTCTTGTTCTCCTTCTATTTGTAACTATTTTTCCACTTCTAACTCGTGATTTTCTGTTGTGTCTTGACTTGGTTGGAGTATTGTGCCTCTTCGAGTAGCTATCCCGCACCTTGGGTAGTTCCAATCTTTAGAAGCCAAGGATTAGGTACCTGAAAACAATTCTCGAAAACAAGTGAGAAACAAGACAAGAAACAAAAAGCAAAGATAAAAACAGAAATTATAAAAAAGAAACTAAAAACTTAATAACAAGTCGTATGCCTCCCCCGCATGGCGCTACTAAAAATTTGATCGCTGTCGTAAACGTCAAAAATAATTTCACTTTCTTACTCACTAAATATAAATGAAGTACAAGGTAAGGAAGAGTTCGTATCCACAGAGAGGCAATTGTTGTTATGCGATTTTCAGTTTCTAAGGTAACCAAGGGGGATTTTTTGTTGTTTTAACAAAGTAATAAAATAAAAATAAAGCACATCAAATAATAATTGGAATAATCAATAAGGAGAAGATATTGGTCACGGGATAGTATCATTCACAAACATGTATTTTCATCAATGATTAGAATTGATAATTTAATCTCTCATTTACTAATAGTCCTAGGATACCTTGATCGCAAGTATATCCCGCTAATTCCCTGTTTTCATCACAACCACATTAAAATATGCATATGTGAATTCTTCCTAGAAAGCAACCTAAAGTGTAAAAGCACAATTAGATTTAACTCCCTAAATGCAATAAGTTCTATGGAATAAGACTAATCAATGCAAACGAATGTGTAAAAGCACTAATCGTTTTAACAAAAGTTATGATTCACTTGTGACTAGTAGGATATATCACTACAAGCACTACCCACAATTATGCTACTTAGAATCAAGGATAAACAACTTTTTCGTATTGAAAACCCTAATATAGCTCTAGAGATGAATGTAAATCGGATTGATTAGGACTCAACCAAACAAACTATCAAATCATATAACACTATTAATTGTGAATCACAAACAATAAAATATTGAGACAAAACTAATTCATTGAATCATATAACATATTGAGAAATCAGCTTTATCCCATAACCAATAATAATTGTTTAGCTACTCATAGCTATGGAGTTCATCATAAAAATATTAATTGAAAAGAAGAAGATGAACAAAAGCAAACCCTAGAAGCGTAAACAAAACCGGCTCTCCCCAAAGTTCCAAGAATAAAACATGATCCTCTAAAAGTTGTATAAAACTTTCCCTTTTATAGCTTTTCATCTTTCCAAAATTAGGTCTTCAAAGGCCAAAGTCCAAGTGGTCCACCAAGCCCATATGTGAGAAAAACCCATGTGAAAATATGTCCCAAAAGTGGTCATGGAAATATGGTATTGTAGCCGGAAATTGGCCGGAAAATATATCTCAGGTGACCGGCAAAGTCCACACGGTCACCGGTCAACTGGGTCAACTCGGTCAAAGGTCACTGAGTCAACTCGGTGATGTCATGAGTCAGAGCCGAGTTGAATCGAGTCGCCTATTAACAAATCGAATTGGCTACTTGTCGGACCATTGCACATGCCAAAGCCGTGGCCGCACTATCATTGTGCATCACCGGTGCACTTCCACCATGATGGCTATTCATCGCAAATCACCCAGATGCACTACCATCTTACACTTCAAATCCACCGCAACTCTCTTCAATGCCACCGGTACTTCCGGACCCGTTATAACCACCACCAAACCAATTCTACTTCAATTGATATCTCGCTTATAATTTCGGCTCAAAGTCACAAAATTGCTTAGATCCATCACTATCACCGTGCACCGCCATAGCTATCGCCTTCATCTCGATTCCAGTTCCTTTCCTCAACACACAGCACCACCAGCAGTTCAGCTCAATCTCAGGTTCAACTATCCCTGTAGCTCATTCACATTCCATACAACCCATTGCTCCATTCATCTCTTACTTCAATTCAACTACACATGCCAAGGAATAAAAACCATTACCCGTCCGAGCAACACTTCTTATCTCGCCATCTTTCACTTGAGCCATTCTCCCGCCGTTGTCTTGCAAACAATTCCTTCCCGCATAACACAATTAAGCTTCAACTCCACCTGCTCTAATGCAAGTCCTCAACAAAGATGCAACCTCCATTCCAAAGAATGTAAGCACCATCAACAACATCTTCTTAATCTCACTTCCATTATCAGCACACAAGCCCTTCTTGTAAGCAACCTTCGCCGCACCTGTAGCTCGGACCCATCCAATTCCTTTCATCCTTTGTAGTTCATCCATTTTTCCATGTCTTTTGCTCTAGTTTCCTTGACTGCAATTGTCACAGCCACAGCCAACTCAATAGCAGCAACAATGACCAGTTTAGCTCCTCATTCTACATTCATAGCATCACCACAGCTTCAATTCACAACTGCCATACTGCAACATCATAACAATATCACTAGCACAACCAATCACAGGCTGCAACTGCCAGCTACCACTAGCTCAGGCCATTCACTCCATTGCCTGAATTCATCAATTGCAGCAACAGAAATAACATCTCATACTGCAATATATCACTGCTTCAGTCCATGACCTAATCACCAACACAAGCAACACCCAGAGCCAAATCTCACTCTCAATGCCACAATATCACATTCTAGATTTTCACCTGTCTTAAGCATACATCTATTGCAGAGACTCATCACCATTCAGATCCATTAGCACCATCTTCATAACAAAATCTGCATCTACTGCCATTCTTCTCATCTGAAACCCCTGGCTTTGAAATCTCAATAACGTAAAACCCATTTCAGAACCCTTCTCACATATCATCACCATGACCCATATGAGCAGCCACAGATCCTCTTCCATTTGCTTAACTTCCCATTCACCATTTATAGTACCAGATGTATCTTCTCAGCTCCATATTCAGCTCCAGTTCCCATGACAATCATCACAAAGCAACATCATCTTTATTGTCCTCTCTCGCTTGATTAGCTTCATCAATCGCAACAATTCTCATGGCTTTAGATTCACATCAAACCCAATCTTCTACATCGATAATATTCATCAACCCAATCTCTTTGATTTCATATTCACACCAACATCATATCTCCTGCAATGTTAATTCCTCGATCTTCTAATTCAACCCATCTCACCGAGAACTCCAAATCAATCAGTCTATCAATCGCAACTCCGTTATATTCTCTTCATTCTCGATAAACAACCAACAACAACGCAAAGATCTCGATCTTTCTTCCTATCCTTTTTATGCTTCAGAAATCATCTAACCCCAATTTCTAATTACAGTAGTGATTCATTTTCTTCGCAATTGCCTGTCGCACCTTACAGCAGCAACACATCATACTCTCTCTTGTTCTCTCTGCCTGGGATTTGTATCACCATCACGGATCCATCTCTTCGTCGACTTCTCTACTAGCAGCCGCCATGGCTTCTCTCTAAATTAGGGACTAAATGATTGAGAAATGAATAATTCTCTTCTGAATTCTAGGGTGTGGTAATGATAAGAAGTACCACAGGCACCCAGAACTCTGATAAGGGCTATCCATGTCTTTTGTTTAGCTTGATGGGTCTCGGAAAATCGACAGTTCATCCTTCACTCCTTGCGTGACATTAGTCTGCTCCGAATATCGCACGGGAATAGATCTTTATTGTCATCCTTGCTCCAAATGAGCGTTTTCTCCTTCTTTTGCTCCCAAGGACTCCATTGCACCTAAAAACTCAAAACTAGACATAAGAGATGCAATTCCCAAGGAAAATAGCAAAGAAAGCATAAATACTAGATATAAAATAAGGTGTTTTACAACACCTATCAAACAACAACGAACCAAAAGAACAAGTGTTAGATGCTCCACAACACCTGCAAGATGGCACCAACTCCACAACCGATGAGATTGAAATCGTTGAGGAATCTCCTAGGCCTATCTCCATCACTCAACCTTGTGTACGGATAAACGCACGAAGCTCGTGGAACTTCTCAAAGAGTACCAGGACATATTCGCTTGGAGATATGAAGAAATGTCGGATTTAGATGAAAATTGGTCACCCATCATCTACATGTCATACCTGGATCCAAGTCGGTTAAACAAATTGTAGTTCGGACACGAGGAAAATGGATAGATCAGTCTTGCATAGACTTCGAGAGACTTGAACAGTGTCTGCTCCAAAAATGATCCTCCTCTACCTAACATCGACATGTTAGTAGATGCGACCAGCGGACACGGCATGTTCTCCTCCATGGATGGATGTAGCGGCTAAACAGATAAGGATGTACGAGCATGATGCAAGTAAGATAGCTTTTCGAACTCCTCTCGGAAATTTTTATTATACCATACTTGTCATTTGGTTTAAAGAATGCTTGCAACGTATCAACGCTCTATGACGGCAATCTTCCACTGGAGCCGATACCTCAAGGAGCAGCCTCAAGAAGATAACGATGTCCACGCGTCATATCGAGCAAGATCCGGCGAGTCACTCTATCGGACGATAAAGTGGTCGAACAAGATCCGGTGAGTCACTTTATCGACAGTGGTACATGTCTATCATGCTATGTTAGAGAATCCGCGCTTTTGGTCATCCTATGGATCTGTTGAACGCTCATCTACAACAACATATGACTGATAGAAAGAACCAGGCATGCCGTAATGAAGAGCCTCATAATGTTTGTAGGGGCATATATCTCACCAACAAGGCGATACAACCTTGAACCTCATGTAAGATTCCTCGAAGCAGCAAGAGGAAAACCACCGAGATACAACATCCTGCGCGTCCGTCAACTCCAACTCCGGTACCACATGCACGACTCCCACAATGATGAAACAATGTCCAAGATATTCCATATCTGTCTCGATAACAACCACTACGAACAAACCATGTAAACCACGCTTGGGGACTGAGTCTCAGCATGAAGTTCCTTCACCGTCAGTCAAGGAATTCTTCAACATAAGAGAGATGGTCAGTCAAGAAGCATGGAATTCGCAAGGGTAAATCGAACTGAAGAGGGAAACACTTCAACGCTCCCTCTAGCAGAAGCTGCTTCAATGGTCTATTCAAGAGCCGCCTCAACGCTCTCTCCGGGACCACGTTCGCTTGAGATCCTTCTTCAACACTCTCTCGAGGATCCGCCTCAACGTTCGCACCGTGAAACCACTTTAACATCTCTCGAGCCGTTTCAACACTCAAAGCTGCATCAATAATCTGCGCTCTGGTCAAGTTATCTTTGATGTACTCATTGCTCAACATACGTCTCATCCATCCTTCATGAGGGCCCAGCAGAGCATGAAAAACCTTAAAGTCGATAGGAGAAGGGTTATCTTGTGGAACGGATATTTTCATATAGTTGAAAGGGCATGGTGAACAACTCATCATCAATGTTCGGCATATCTTTGAAGCTGTCAACACCTCCTTACTTGGCACCAGCATTATCCCCAGAAGACATCTCAACAAGAGTTCTTTTCTTCATTCTACAATAAAAGACATGAGTCAAGACTTGTATAAAAACGCGTGAGATGTGTAGTCACACACACAGAACACACATTCACGTTGGAGTACACAAGGCTGGTATTGGGTCCAAACACCGGTATTGATCAAGTTTCAAGTCCGGTATTGATCAAGTCACAAGTCCGGTATTGATCAAGTCACAAGTCCGGTATTGCTCAAGTCTCAAGTCCGGTGTTGATCAAGTCACAAGTCCGGTATTGCTCAAGTCTCAAGTCCGGTGTTGCTCAAGTTTTAAGTCTGGTATTGATCAAAGTCACAAGGCTGGTATTCGAATAAAACAGGCGCACGCAGGGGGCCGTTTTCGGTTGGAACACACGGGGTCGACGTTCGGTCCCAGGCACTCGGCGGGTCCCACTTGATCTCATCCCCAGTTGGTCCGAAGCAGACACTAGTCCCCAATCAAAGCTCTATCTCCATAAGAAGACGTTTCAGCTCCAACACTTCAACGCTCTCCCGAGCCTGCTCCAGAAGCTGCTTCAACGCTTTCTACAGGACCCACATTTACATTTGAGCACACAAGGTTGATTTAAAAAAAAAAAAAGCTTGCTCACATCGGGTCCCAAGTTCGAGCAAAGCAAACAAAGAAGGCCGGTGTTTGGTCAAAGCATCAAGTCCGGTGTTTAGTTAAGCTATTTGTAGGTGGGGTGTTTGGTCAAGTAGCAAGATGACACTCGAGCAAGTACATCAACCGTGACGGTCAAAGTAGGCACATGACATGGCCGACGTTTGAAACATGTACACGGTGGTCCCGCGTTTGATCGAAGCATGCACATCTGCCCATGTTTGAATCAAGCATGCTTACATCGGGTCCCACGTTCGATCAAGCGACACGGGGCGGACCCACGATTAACCAAAACACGCACATCAAGCCCACGTTCGATCAGCTGTGCAGTAGCCCCACGAACGAAACAGGCGTAATGTGATCCATCGAAAACAGCAAGACCGACATCATGCTAGGGGGAACACTCGCCTGGACGCCTCTTGAACGTGACATGCTCCAGGGCGAGTGATGACCCGTCTCTCCTGGTAACATCTAACTTTGTCTCATAAGCTTTTTCTTTAACTGTCACCATCTCATGCCTACCCCACAATGGTGTAACCATTACGTGCTAGGCAGGGGACTTAATGTTGATGGTGGATTTTCATTTAAGGCTAAAATCGTAAAAGGAAAAATTATGCGCTAACATCTTGCAAAAGATAAAGCCAATAATGAGTGATGAATACTTCCTCACTTTACTAATTCACCTAGAATGGAGCATGTGGCAACAATCCCGATGATACGTGAATTAAATACACGAAATTCATCCAGGTTAGAGCATGTGGCAACAATCCCATATACCCTGTGAATTTACAAACATTATTAATTAATGCATGACCAGCCTCGTATTTCGTACTCATTATCGGTGCGGCATGACGAGTGAGTGTTGTTCTCGGCAGAGCAACACGAACCTCCAAGCATTAATAATGAAGCACGTACGAAATACCCGTACAGGCTACAACTATCGGTGTGTTATACTTGCCCGATTGAGCATACAACTCTCGGTCTGTTATACTAGCCCGATTGAGCATATTTGAATCTGGACTATCCATATCAGTCTCAGAAACGATCACGACCATCCGATTTCACCAGCATGATTGGATAGCTTAGATCGAATCCATGACCCCAAGCAGGTATTGGAATATTCACTACCGACCCAACGCGGGCCCCGCATGGTCGGCCTCCCCAAAAGGGTGGCATAACTTTCCAAACCGTCCAAGCCAAAGCAGTATGGACGAAAAACCCTAAATTAGGGTTTGCGGCACATTACATGTATCGCAAAACAGTCTCAACCATCCATCTTCGCAGGCATATATGGAGGGTGTAGATGTAGATTCAAAGGGCCCGAGCATGTCAACACAAACACCGTGGGCCCGCTTACATATCGATCGATAGGTCGGGACCAACTATGGTTGGTCGTCTTGATTCGTGCGCCCCAAACTGGGTATGACACGCGGCAAGCAAAAACCTAATTAGGGTTTGTGTCGCGATCACGAGCGTCCCTTTTCTCCCTTTCGGATGAAGGGTCCGGGAATAGTCTAAGCGAGTCCGGTAAGTATCAACACGATCACTGCGAGCCCACCTATCTCCACACCCGATCGTCCAAGACTAAACTTGGCTGTACACCTCGATTTGCACGCCCAAGCTAGGCGTGGTCACACTTCCCAACCACAAACGATCTCATTTGCTCAAATTTGCCGGATAAATTGAGTGGCTTAGATCACGTTTCTATGGGACAATGAAGTACATGCGTGTACACCATCCCACCGTATGCACGGCGGACTGATCGGCCAAGACCGACCAGGCTTGGTCATCTTGAAACGCGCGCCCGAAGTGGGCATGATGCGCGGGTTTTGCGGCACCAGATTTCTGTTGCAAATTGATCTCGACCACTCAACTTCGCCGGACAAATTGAGTGGCCCAGATCACACTTTCACGAGACAATGAGGTATGGGCGCCTACACCGTCATGTCGTCTACACACATGCACGATCGGCCCTGCCAAAATTGTATCCCAAGCTTGGATTCGACCAATCTGAAGAGTGATGCTTGCGCACCTCTTCAAAAACCCTAATTCCACGAACGGTCGCGCAGGATGAATGTCTCAAAGATCATCTCGTCCGTCCAACTTCCCCGGCTTGGTTATACAACCCTGGTCAGGATTTAATTGGTCAGTGAGGCGTCATGGTGATCACCACCCGTCACTTTACCACACCATGATGCGCACTGCATAGAATACACACGGGGCATCACAGTTTGGCTCATAATGCACATGGGCTGTCACAGTTTGGCTCATAATGCACAGGGGCTGTCACAGTTTGGCTCAACAGGCTCAACAAGCTAGTTGACAGCAGGTCTGTCAGCAGGGTTTTATCATGCAATCATGCCAATAAATTTAAGGTTCACAAGGTCATGCTCATAATGCACAGATGGTTCACACAACACAGGGTTTAAATCATTCAAGGTCGTCACAGGTAAGCTCAGGGTTGACAACGCAGCACAAGTTCTACAGGGTCGGTTGACCCTTTTGGTTTTCAATGGTTATGCTCGGGGGTGTTGAGTCATTCAGGGTAGTTGATGTCAACTATCACAGTTGACTTCACTTGGGAACTATGGTCACAGAGCATACAAGTGTAAAGCTTTCATGGCATACAGACGAGATCATACATGGCACAGATCATACATGGCAATACAAAGTTCAATTACTCACCTCAAGTCCTGCGCTTTTCTTGTGTTTCTTGGGCTTGCTCAAGGCTCAAGAAAGATAGCAAGCACGGCCGGTACACTCCCTAGCTCAACAGACCCAACTCAGTTCTCGATATTGCACAAACTAAGCAACAGAGTTATAGTGCTACAATTGCAGAGCTCAGGGCTATGCTCAAAGTAAGAATCAAGCTACAGGATATGCACTGAGAGTATCTTGGGTGATTGGGACTAAGATTTACAAGTAGCACTAAGATACGAGGGCTGCTTAGTCTCCTTGTAAACTACTCGACAAAGCTCAGGTGAGCTACAAGTTCTGAGGGCTAGTGAATATTGCAGCTAAGTTATAAGGCAAAGTAACTAACTATATGCAAAGTAAACTAACTAGATGATGCACAGATGGATGAAGATGAGCAAATATGAATATGCAGATGGAGCAGATATGAGCTAACTACAGCTAAGTTATACTAACAGCTGAAGTGCAATGAACTAAATGCACTGAAATGAGGCAATGATTCAGGTGCAAACAAAAATGTAAAAAGATGCACTTCAGTTGATTTATACTAATACAGGGGTTACAAAGAACACTTTAAAGTAAATATGTACAAGGGAGGATTGGAACTCAGTAAAGCAAGCCAACAGTCAACAGGGCACACGCCAACTCCCCGGCAACGGCGCCAAAAACTTGGTAGGCCTTGGAATGTGTTTATATTATGGCCTACGGTGATAACCGCAAGTGCACGGCGTCTATCGGAGACGCGGCAAGTACGAGTCGATCCACAGGGAAATGGGATGCTTATGTGATCAAGGCTTCTTCAACTGAATTTCAACAAGTGCAAGTAACAACAGATGTTTTGTGCCGATACGGCTAAGATTGTTATGACTCTGAACTAAGGAAAAGAAATAAAAGGTGACAATATGGGAAGCTACCAGGGTTGTTAGACTTCACCTCATATTCTATGCTAAGGCTAACATACTCCATTCATGTCTTATACCTCCCTTTGAAGGCCTCAGGTGGAGGAATTTTTCAGCAACTATCCTAATTCACTCCTAGTATAACTTGTCTTTTCACAGTACAAATTATCACAAGCTCATTAGGTTTGTTGGCTAACTAATTACTCCTAAGTAATTCAAAACATTGTCTCTACTTCATTCCTAGTATAGTTTGTCTTATCACAGTACAAACTATCACAAATGCAATTGATCCATACAGCATAAAATCACTCTTCTTAATTAAGCACAATAAGACATTAATTTTGACATGAGAACTCAACATAAGAAAAGGGGTTTCATCAAACACCCTGGCTGATGGAATTAAAACATAATTAAGATGCAATTAAACTACAAATTGAAACTAAGTGATACACTGGCTAACCCAGGCATACTTTCTACACACAAAGTTCATTGCTATTTATACATGCAAAGGAAAATAAACCCTAATTTTCAAAAACAGAAATTAAAGATAAAACAAATCAAAAATACTCGTACCCATACTCTCTGATTCGCCTCTCCTCTTGTCGTGCAGCTCTGAGAACTCCATCACTTGATTGATTGATCGAAACCTAACCCTAGTTCTTCCTATTTCTCACTCAGCCTCTAGGAAAGAAGCTATGAGAGAAATAGAGAGAAGCTAGGGGGAGAAGGTGGTGCGATTGGAGGCGTGTGGTGGTCTTGTTGGTGTCGGGGAAGGAGAGATGCGCGGAGGTGGTGTTGCAGAGGGTTTGGTCGGGGAAGAAGGGGTGGTTTCTATGCGAGAGGTCGTGGGAAAGAGAGAAGAGAAGAAAGAGAAGAAGAAGAGAGGAAATGGGTCGATCGAATAGGGTATAGGGTGTAGGGAGTTTTCTTTGTGAAGCATGTGCATCAGGGGAAGATGAGGAGGCCTCAACGAGCGTTGGATGAAGCTGGTGCGATATGAACGGCTCAGAGTGTTGGGGTGTTTTGGTGTTGAGCGGAGACATCAAGGGTCGATGCATAGGAGGCAGCGAGCGTAGGATGCAGCAAGATGAGATCTCAACGGCTTGGAGTGTACGGGCTCGGATCCGGGTCATGGGTCGGGTCTAGCTCAAGCCCATGTCTTGTAGATGAGTTGCTACTTGTTGGGTTGCAACCGTTGCGCGCGTGGCTTCGGCTTTCTGCTCCATAGATGCTCGACTCCAATTCTTCGCTCTTTGGGCTCCTCGGTTTCTCCGAGCTTTATTTATTACCTAAAAACACAAAATTAATTAATACAAATATTTATTCTTGAAAACAAAGAAAACACGAGAATGGGATAATATCCGATTTCTAAGCGCAAAAGATGAGTAAAATGCCAATAAAAGGTGTATAAATATGCATTATTTGGCACTCATCAAATACCCCCAAACCTGAATTTTACTTGTCCTCAAGTGAAACAGGAAATGAAGAAATCCTAACTATACCCCTGTCGCAGTCTCGAATGCATTTAGCGTATGCACTAAGCCTTTAAACCCCTAGGTGTCCCTAGTGGACGAGTTGTAGTCTCGTGAGGGTTTACCAGAGGTGTACCCACAAAACCTTCTCCAACTTTAGAGTGTAAAAGAGTCTCAAGCCTCCAAGAAGCTATGAGGACATAGAGTTTCGCATGCTAGTAACAAGAAGTTAGAACTACCAAAGAACGCATTCTCATCCTTAAGTTCTGAGCGAGAAGTAACCATACCATATGAAAGAATTCGGATTCGATTGTGATCATAAGCCTCGACTTCTGCCTCACTATTAGGGTTTTATGATAATTGCACTCAAAAAGATCGCTTTTTAGTCTCTCATGTGTGCAGCAGGAATAAAGAGAGAAATCCCTGCACACATTGTAGGTAAGAAGGATAACCTTCCGAAATAAAATCTGGAGACTCCACAGAGGTATGGACAAAAAGAATCTTTTTCTGATGATCTCTAAGGAAGGAAATCAACCATTAGCAAGGGTGGGAGTACTCACTTACCTTCTCACCCGATCGGTAATTAATATCACTCTCTCATAGAAACCATAGAAACGTCTTCAATATTCGGTCTTCAACTGTAGATGACGAACTTCTGAACTTTACAAAAACTTGACATTTTTTTTTTTTTTTTTTTTTTTTAAGTTACAATAAAACGATAAACTCAATTTTTCACAAACTTCATTAATTCTCATCCTCTTTTCTTTTCTTTGTTGCTTGTAAACCTTGGACTATATCAATTTTTCGTTCAATAATCTGATGATGCTCCACTTGCTGACGATGATGTGTTTCTATGGGTCTGTTGATTGAGAGAGAGAGTGATGCTAACTGCAAATCGATATTTAGAAGGAGTTTTCATCTTTAGACGTCACCCTCATGATTGACAAAAACTTGCACTCAAGAGATCAAAAGTAGTGCTGAAATTGGTGCGAAGTTGGGTAGCTCACCATTCCTACCCGGAATTGACGTACGGTGACACACACTCTAACAGCTTTTCTAGAAAGTTGCAAAAATTTGAAGGTTGGTGCCTCACTTGATGTAAAATGGTTAGTCTCCACTATGGGTGATCACAATTCTACTACCGAATATCTAAACAACACCTAATTCGCCCTCCGGTATGGTTAAATCCAACTTTAACGCTCTAATCAACTAAGAAACCCGATTGTGTTCTCCGGTACTTCCAATTTCTGTTATTTCGGTCAGATTCTCTATGTAAACATAGCTAGAAGCATGCTAGTGACTCTAAAATCTCTAAAAGTTGGAGGTTTTTACAAAAGAGTTTTTTTTTTTTTTTTTTTTTTTTTGAAAATAAAAGGTAAAATAAAAGACTAAAAAATCTAAATGCAAATGCACCCCCAAACCTAAATCGAACATTGTCCTCAATGTGTCAACAGATAGGAAAAATTAAACAGTCACATACTATTAGAACTATGTTGATAAGAGAAAAGGGACGAGATTACCGGTATGTCGGCGGGAGCAAGGTTGAGCTTCATTAGTCAAGGCTAGAATCCAACATTCTCAGCGGAGATCATATCGGATTAGCATAATATAAGCACAAGAAGACTCAACCGTTTCAAGAAAAGAAAAATTTAACAAGTCCTACTGGATTATATACAATGAAAATTCACCATAAACCAACAGTCTAAAGAGTTGAGGGTCAACCCAATAGAAAATATGTACAAACATCAACAGCCTTACACAAATATAATATGAGAGTGCAAGTAAGACTGTGTATGTGAATGAGTTTCCCCCAAACCTAAACTTGTGAACAGGTGCGGTATTGAGCACAAAATCTTGCAAATTTAAAGGTACATCATGCAAAAGGTCTAACTCAAAATGAGTTTTGCTAATAACAGGCAGACATACACATTCCAACTGTGGCTCCTTAAGAGTGTTATACTTTGATGCAAAATAGTCCAAGAGGACTTGGGAAGCACAAAGTTCTAGGCCTAAGTTAGGCATTTTCAGAAAAGTTGGTTTTGCAATTTTGTTACAAACTACACCTAGGTTTGGTGGAGGAGTTTCAATTTGTGACTTAGGAGAGAAAGTAGGTACATCTAAGTTGTTTTCATGCATAAGATCATTTGCACCATCACATACTTTCCTAAGGTCAGAAGAAGGTAAATCATGCTCACCAGCATAGAACAATTCGTCAATCACCATGTCATGATCATCAGAGCAGGCAACATATTGTGATACGGGAAGGGAATCAGACACAACAATAATATCATGATCCAAAAGAACATTAGTGTCAACAGAAGATTCATCCTTTCCTAAGTCACAAACAAGTTGTGAAGCATGCTCACATTCACTGAAGAATTTCACAAACCCAAGCTCAGAGTTAATATCACATGTATGAATATTAGAAGAGGCATCATTCATAGGGTTCACAGAAGAGACACTTAATGTCTCTGAACCTAAAGATTTCATCATATTTTCAGTATGCACATGCTCTTCTAACATATCATATTCATCATCATCATCATAGCAAAAATGCGTTTCCCTATTCAAAATTGTAGCATTTCTAGTGTACTCATTTACCTCTAGATTAGGTTCATATTCAGTGTTAATTGCATGAGTAGGAGTAGAAACACTATTTTCAAAATGATCAGAGATAACAAACATCCTATCATAAGTTTCCTTCCAATCTTCATTTTGTAACTCAATCGTGGTTCCTTTGAAGAATCATAGTGAGTTGTTCTATTGAAGGAGAGTCTTCACTAGTGGGTATGCATTCCTCATATGGATATTCATTGTATGGTTGAGCATGAGGTTCACTAGAAAAGGGAAATTCGGACATGTTGCTATATGGATGGTCATGTATTGCATTCGGTTCAAGCCTAGCATTTTGCTCCATGAGCGTTTCCATTAGTGATTGTAAACAAGGAGTCGGGGGAGTATAAAATTGTGCATCTCCCCACTGTGGTGACTGATACATGTGCTCATGATGGTTAGGGTATGAGTATTCAAGGTCGGGGCCCCGAGAAGGCTCATAATACTCCCTAAAATCACTATGGTATGTGGGGTTCGTAACATGAATCATGCCCGTAAGCAAGTTCTCTAATTGATTTGTTTGTATCCCGATTTGCGACAAAAATCACGACATGATTTAGCACTCAAATTGAACTCAAAACCCAGTTACAGTGGGCTCAGTTTGGTTTATTGGGTTTCATTTGGTTTATGTGGGAATTGGTTTATTGGGCTTTTGGTTTGTTGGGGAAGTACAGCCCAGCAGTTGGGTAACAGGTTAACAGCCCAGATTAGGTTGAAAATGTATAGCCCAGATTATGTTGAGTTGGGCTCGGTTTTGTGCACAGCCCAGAAGTGAGTTGATTGTGAGCAGCCCAGCAGCAGAGCCCAGCTTAGGCAGAAGCAGCCCAGCACAGTGAACTGCACAGCCCAGATGCACAGCCCAGTATTTGGGCTTCTGATTTGGTTTTGTGTGGGCTGGTTTGGTTTATTGTGGGCTGCAGCGTGTAATGAGCCTGTGTCGTGCGACGTGCTTGACCTAGCAGTTGAGCGGAGCCCAGTTTGTATGCAGGGGTTGTTTCTGTGCAGCTAAGGTTGTTTGCAAAGATTAGGGTATGTGCAGAGGTTGGTTTTATGCACAGGTTGTGTGCAGGTTGGTAGCTTGCACAGGTCTAAGTGCAACTCACAACACAGCTCAGATGTGCAGGGCAGAGTGTATCACTCACAATATCATGCATTCCACAGAAGCAACAGATTTAACAGATTAAGCAATGCCAGCACAATTCACAACCCAGATTAAAAGATTAATAGCTTAGCTTGTGCACAGCTCAGTTTGATTAGTTATGCACATTGGTTGTCAAGCACAGGATTGAGTGCACAGGTTTGGCTCAACAGCTTCAGAGGGCTGGAGCTCAGGGCTGATGGTAACTAAGCTCGAGCATGCAATCGACTCGGGGTGATTGGTCATGCAAGGTAACTAAGTTATCATGCAATCGAGTTGTACTCGAGGTTATCACAGGATTGACAAATTGTAGATCATGCATGGGGCACATCAGCAGTTTGGCTCAACAGCTCAACAAGCTAGTTGACAAAGCAGTCTGTCGGCGGGGTTTTATCATGCAATCATGCCAATAAATTTAAGGTTCACAAGGTCATGCTCATAATGCATGATGGTTCACACAAGACAGGTTTAAATCATTCAAGGTCGTCATGTAAGCTCTGGGGTTGACAACGCGGACAAGTTCTACAGGTCGGTTGACCCTTTTGGTTTTCAATGGTTATGCTCAGGGGTGTTGGAGTCAACTGGGGTAGTTGATGTCAACTATCACAGTTGACTTCACTTGGGAACTATGGTCACAGAGCATACAAGTGTAAAGCTTTCATGGCACACAGATCATACATGGCAGATCATACATGGCAATACAAAGTTCAATTACTCACCTCAAGTCCTGCGCTTTTCTTGTGTTTCTTGGGCTTGCTCGAGAAAGAAAGATAGCAAGCACGGCCAAGACTGCTAGCTCAACCGACCCAACTCAGTTCTCGATATTGCACAAACTAAGCAACAGAGTTATAGTGCTACAATTGCAGAGCTCAGGGATATGCTCAAAGTAAGAATCAAGCTACGTGGATATGCCTTTGAGAGTATCTTGGACTGATTGGGACTAAGATTTACAAGTAGCACTAAGATACGTGGCTGCTTAGTCTCCTTGTAAACTATCGACAAAGCTCCGGTGAGCTACAAGTTCTGTGGCTAGTGAATATTGCAGCTAAGTTATAAGGCAAAGTAACTAACTATATGCAAAGTAAACTAACTAGATGATGCACGAGATGGATGAAGATGAGCAAATATGAATATGCAGATGGAGCAGATATGAGCTAACTACGGCTAAGTTATACTAACAAGTGAAGTGCAATGAACTAAATGCACTTGAAATGAGGCAATGATTCGTGCAAACAAAAATGTAAAAAGATGCACTTCAGATTGATTTATACTAATACGGGGTTACAAAGAACACTTTAAAGTAAATATGTACAAGGGAGGATTGGAACTCAAGTAAAGCAAGCCAACAAATCAACAGGCACACGCCAAGTCCCAAGCAACGGCGCCAAAAACTTGGTAGGCCTTGGAATGTGTTTATATTATGGCCTACGGTGATAACCGCAAGTGCACGGCGTCTATCGGAGACGCTGAAAGTACGAGTCGATCCACGGGAAATGGGATGCTTATGTGATCAAGGCTTCTTCAATCGAATTTCAACAAGTGCAAGTAACAACAGATGTTTTGTGCCGATACGGCTAAGATTGTTATGACTACGAACTAAGGAAAAGAAATAAAAGGTGACAATATGGGAAGCTACCAGGGTTGTTAGACTTCACCTCATATTCTATGCTAAGGCTAACATACTCCATTCATGTCTTATACCTCCCTTTGAAGGCCTCGGGTGGGGGAATTTTTCAAAGAACTATCCTAATTCACTCCTAGTATAACTTGTCTTTTCACAAGTACAAATTATCACAAGCTCATTAGGTTTGTTGGCTAACTAATTACTCCTAAGTAATTCAACCGTTGTCTCTACTTCATTCCTAGTATAGTTTGTCTTATCACAAGACAAACTATCACAAATGCAATTGATCCATACAAAGATAAAATCACTCTTCTTAATTAAGCACAATAAGACATCAATTTTGACATGAGAACTCAACATAAGAACAGGGGTTTCATCAAACACCCCGGGCCGATGGAATTAAAACATAATTAAGATGCAATTAAACTACAAATTGAAACTAAGTGATACATCAAGCTAACCTGCATACTTTCTACACACAAAGTTCATTGCTATTTATACATGCAAAGGAAAATAAACCCTAATTTTCAAAAAAATGAAATTAAAGATAAAACAAATCAAAAATACTCGCACCCATACTCTCGATTCGCCTCTCCTCTTGTCGTGCGGCTCTCGAGAACTCCATCACTTGATTGATTGATAGAAACCTAACCCTAGTTCTTCCTATTTCTCACTCAGCCTCTAGGAAAGAAGCTATGAGAGAAATAGAGAGAAGCTAGGGGGGAGAAGGTGGTGCGATTGGAGGCCGTGGTGGTACCGTTGGTGTCGGGGAAGGAGAGATGGGCGGAGGTGGTGTTGCAGCAGAGGGTTTGGTCGGGGGAAGAAGGGGTGGTTTCTCCGCAGAGGTCGTGGGAAAGAGAGAAGAGAAGAAAGAGAAGAAGAAGAGAGGAAATGGGTCGATCGAATAGGGTATAGGGTGTAGGGAGTTTTTTGTGAAGCATGTGCATCGGGGAAGATGAGGAGGCCTCGGCGAGCGTTGGATGAAGCTGGTGCGATCTCGAACGGATCGAGTGTTGGGGTATTTTGGTGTTGAGCGGAGACATCAAGGGTCGATGCGTAGGAGGCAGCGAGCGTAGGATGCAGCAAGATGAGATCTCAACGGCTTGGAGTGTACGGGCTCGGATCCGGGTCGCGGGTCGGGTCTAGCTCAAGCCCATGTCTTGTAGATGAGTTGCTACTTGTTGGGTTGCAACCGTTGCGCGCGCGGCTTCGCTCGCTCCATAGATGCTCGACTCCAATTCTTCGCTCTTTGGGCTCCTCGGTTTCTCCGAGCTTTATTTATTACCTAAAAACACAAAATTAATTAATACAAATATTTATTCTTGAAAACAAAGAAAACACGAACTGGGATAATATCCGATTTCTAAGCGCGAAAAAGATGATGTGATGATAAAATGCTTTGTACAACTCGAGTTGCCTTTAAAAAGGTGTATAAATATGCGACTTGATTTGCGCACTAAGGCAAGGATCTTTATACATGCTATCCCTTCAGATTTGGAAATGGTCCCCGTGGAAAACTTTTTTTGAAAATCCGGTGATAACACACTCGAAGAAAAAGGACATCAATCATGTCACATTGGCATCCGGGGATAAATGGTGGGGTGATCTTAAATGGTCCCTACATCGCGGGGCATGTTCTTCTGCGAATCTCGCAGATATCATCCTTGGGAATTCAAATGGCGAGAAGAAGAAAAGGTATGTTTCCGACTTCAAATCGTAACATAACGATTTTGTGTCGAGATAGAGGTTGGGAAGTCATCGGAGGGACATTGCTTCGATCGATTTAGAGATGATAGTAGAAGTGGGCAAGACTAAAAGTAAGGGTAAACTGCCGTCGTGACACTAACAACACAACTCCACTACTCCATCGAACAAAGAAGATTCCCCACTTCCTCCACTTCCCACAAGAGACGTGAATAAGGCTCAAATGGACTTGTACCTTTTTGAATGCGCTTGGGTCTCTGGTATGGTTCTCCTCTTAAATTGTTTAGTATATATATATGTTTTAATGATTTTTCTATTTCCAAAAAGCAGGACAATTGAGAAAGTTCAAGAATTTGCAATTGAGCAAGAAGATTCAAGAATTAGAGGCAAGTGTTGATACCATTGTATTCAAACAACTTTATGGGAGCCGCATATCGCTACCTAACTTATTATATGTATATAATCTCTCCGATAGGCATCTCCACATTTCCCGATCCTATGGATAATAACCTTCTTCTCGCTCACCTCAACAACTCTTTAAGTAGTTCATCAAACAAAAATTAACTCCCTTTCATTAAATGAACTTCGGACAAAAGTCTTTTAGAAATTACATAGCCAACACCTTCGAACTATCTCAACACCTTCTTGCACTGAGGCATTAGCAATATTTCAAAAATCTCTCCTTGAACTAAGATGAAACCCTTAGTGAGCGAGAAGATCATCTCCTTCACTTTGTAGTAGAATAACCTAAACAAGTCCTGATTAAAGATAACGATAGAAGGTTATTTATTACACCCATTTCTTGCTTGTTTATTAACTTGGTTACTTATTTGAGAATGAGAAGAGGCTTCGGGTTAGAATTGATTTCTCGAATCGAGAATTACAAGCACTCCCCATGCGAGAATAGAGATAGTGAAGTATGTTTGTAAGGTGCATTTTGTTTAACAATATTTCAAGGTTTAGACTCATTTCTCATCCACACATGTAAAGACCCATTGATCTCGCCTATCCTCGCGTTAAGTATTGCCTCCGCGGGATCATCGCACCCATGAAATTACCAAAGCTCCTCCCATCCGGTCTTAACAACAACTTGATTGTTTTCGCACCTCTTATCCCTTATACCTATATGGTTTATGGTTACGAGACTGCACCCTAAGTGGAAATAGTTTTCACCTTAAACAACCCCCAGTTAAATCATTAATTCAAACAATATACCCAAATCTTAATTACATGAACAACCTACACATACCAATTTATCCAATTGATGTAATCTAATCAATTAATCGATGAACTCTAAAATCCAAGAATCAATTAATAAATTTCATTGAATTAGATTCCATCAACCACATTAATAAAATATCAATTACCTTGTTTTAGAGGTATTCTTTTCCCTTGTTGTTTGTTTGCGTTTGAGTGGGATCCTTAAATTCATCTTTTCCTCTCAACATAATTAATATCACCATTACTTCTTAACCCGAGAATTTCGGTTGATAATCCTGTAGAATCAAATCCATGTTCTTCACCAGGCTATCATGTGTTTCTCTTCCTTTTGGCTCATTATTTCTTTACAATTCAACATCATGAAAAATCTTCGATTGTGCGATAAGAGTGGACGATAACAATTCAAATTTTGGCTTTCACCCGATTTCTATCACAAATGTTTCCTTTCCTTTAACGTTCCCAGTGGTACTTCTTTTTAGAAAGAAACACTTGATTGTTTGATGTCCATGGAAGCGAGAACCCTTCCACTTGCCGGTATTAAGTAAGCCTCCCCATCTCCATTTCTTCTTATTTATCATCACCAAATCGCACATTGTCTAGCCTCCGAATCTTAATTCTTCTCGAGGTTGTCCATAGAGAAACCTTAGATCTAACTTCTTGATTCATCATCAAAACAACTTCATAACCTTGGTTCAAAAATAAGCTACACATGGTTCTCCATCTTATTGTCAACCGCCTTAAGCTCTCGCCAACCCTTTGTTTCAACCCGAATAAATCTTCAATACCTGGTCGTGAAGCGAAATATTTGCACAATATGGCATCATGATTCTCCCATCGTAACATACATCTCATATAAGCCTTAATAATCTTAGAGGTATTCCTCCCATTCGTACTTCTAGCGTGAAGGGATTCTTCGCGGCTTCGCAATGGCTTCATCAACTGTCTCCTTCCTCCTTCCCCAACATCGAATTTGATTCCAAACCTTCCGCTCGTTAACCCATTATATCGGTTGTTCTCTCTTTCTTGGTTGCCTCTCACTCTCTCATCATCTCACCCTCTCATATTCTTCATTAATATTTCTATTGGTACGATTTTGTTCCCTTCTTCTCTCGCGGTTGTCATGGTTATTCTCCGCTTGGGATTGCTTCTTCCATCTCTTGAATTCAATGTAGTGTCTCTCAATGTCATCTTCGATCTCTCGGTTTCTTCTCAATTCTTCTCTCCGAGAACTACTTCTAGATCTCCTATTTTGCAACCTCATATTTTCCATCCTCAATTCATGATTCATTCTCAAAGATCTAACCTCGGTCTGATTTTGATCTTCTCCATCACTTCTCCTATTTCATCATCAAAACAACTTTCATAACCTTGGTTCAAAAAATAAGCGCCGATTTCCCACAATACACCCCTTTCCAATCTTCAACCAACAGAAAAATAGAATTACAAGATCCCAAATCAACAAATTTACATAGTGGAGAATCCTCGGAATGTCTCATTCTCAAAACCCTAATTTCGTCGTTTATTTTAATCAAATCCTTCCTACAAAACCTTAGATCTAAGCATCGAATAACACAACACCACAAATTCACCACTCGAATTCATTCTCAAAACCTAAAAGAACATCCTTCGGTGTTTTCCCTAGGTATCTCTTCAATTTCACGGTTTCAAAAACATCTTGAGAATCGCCGAAAGCGAAGAACGAAAAGAGAAAGAAGAAGAAGAAGAAGAAGAAGAAAGGAAAGAAAAATGAAAGAGAAAATAGAAAGTCCTTGATCTTATCGATTTGGTTCTTGAGTTATCCATAGAGGGTTCCTTAAGAAGAAAGCTAGTCTGCCTTAATAATACTCCAATGTGAAATGACCATTTTACCCTTCACATCAAATAAGAAATATCTTTTTCATCCGATATCTGATTGACACGTTCGAGTAGTCCATCTCTCCTAACTTTTCGAGATCTATCCAACGATATTAGTCTTGTATCTATATCGTTGTTAGATTAGTTCCTATTAATTAGCCTTCGTGTTAAGCTAATCGAGTTATTATCGGCTAATTCGACACTTGACCGGTCTAACAGCGTTGACGAGCTTGAGGGTCTTTACATAATCTCTGCTCATTAGTTGTTGATTTCCTTTTTCGAATAATTGTAGAAGTTCAAAAAGGAAAATCAACAACTAATGAGCAGAGATTAATTTTATGAAAACCCTAATTATTATTATTTTGCACATGACTATGACCAATCATTTTGAGAATAACACGAGGCAAAAAAAAACTAAAAATTTAAAAAAAAATTAAAAAAAAAATGAAAAAAAGAAGGAAAAAAGTAATACATGTGCAAGCAATGTCAAATAAAAAACAGTGAGATATTTTAGAAGAAAACGGAAATAAAGAAAGTAGCGTGTCAAATCAGTTTTTAGCTAACAACCGTAGGAGATTTAAAAAAGGAAAATCAAAAACATAGTAGTGTCAGATCAGTTGTAAGCTTAATAACTATAGATCAGTTTAGAAAGGAAAATCGATCAACAACAACATAATAGTAAAAAAATATATCAAAACTTGGAAGTTGTGTAAGTAATGTCAAATCAGTGGGATATTGTAACCAGATATTTAAAGAAAAAAACTATTATGAAACCCTAACTTTTCTTTTTACATAGACCAATCATTTTCGAGATATAACATATCCTAGATTGTATCAACAACAACATGGTTAGAGTGACATAATCTTGATATTTTAGCGCCATTTTTTCTGCCAAACCCAACCAGTAATGAATTTGAAGCTAATTTTTTGGTGACATATTATTTTTATAAGTCTCTACACTTCAACCAAAAATGAGAGCATTCCGAGATGTATAAGACCGCCATCTACCATTTTAAATATGAACCGTTGAAGATTAACAGTTGAAATTAAAATTTATGGATGATGAAGTTTCGTATTTCAGAATACTCTTGTTTTTTGTAGGAATGTAGAGTTTTATATGAGGAACATGTCACCAAAATCATAGCTTCAAATTCATCGTCATTAAGATTTTTTACGAAAAAATGTGCAACCATTTCATGATAATGTCATTCTAACCATGTCATCGGATCCTTTCCCTATCTATGTATATATATGGATAGAAAACAAAAGGTTTAAGAAATCTAAAATTAGTATAAGTAATGTCAAATCAAAATGAAAATAAAAAAATAGTGTCAAATCAGTTATATGCTAACAACCGTGGGAGATTTCAAAAAAAAAAAAATTGAAACCGCAAAGTAGTGTTGGATGAGTTTTGAGTTAATAACAATAGGACGAAGATATAACGAAATAAATAAAAGAAGATATAAATAAATATACTATATACATATATAGATCTCATCCACTAGGCATTAATATTATTTTTGAGGTCTGTTGACATGGTTCTCGCATTTGTATCATGATCACAAAATCAATTTTTTTAATAAAATTTAAAAGTTAAATTTAATTTGATGCTTGTTGTTGAAATGTTTTTTTTATTTTTTTGGGTTAATGCTCTATATTCGTAATCAAAAATCAGTGTATTCCAAGATAACAAGACTCATTATCTATCAATCTTTATTTCAATTGTTAGTTTTCAATAGTAGATAATAGTATTATCCTTCTTGGACTATGCTTATTTTTGGTATGAATATAAAAAGTTGTAAAAGGAATATAAAACGATAGTTTCAAATCATTATCTTTTGAATTTTATAAAAAAAAATGGTGTCAAAACTGTTAAAAGAACTATGGTTTTGATATCAACTCGCATGGACACATCTCGTGTAAATATGCCAAAACAATAATCGCCAAAATTCAACAAGATGTTACTTGGCATGTGTCGATTAGTGAGTCATCGGATTAGTTAGACTTAGCAGTGTTGTAAATGAGTAAAGGAGGCTTGTAAGAGGATTATTTGAATATTAATTGAAGTTATTTATTCATTGTGTTCTTTTATAACCAAAGGTTACTCGAGTTGATTGTTCTTGATATCCGTTTGTACTAACTATTGTACATCACCCAAATTAAAACCTACAAACTACCAAAAAATCAAAATAAAAAAGATAACAATAAAAAAACAAACACATGAAAAACTTATCTATAATACAAAACAACATGGGTTTTTTAGCTTGGACGGACGGATAACATTTTGGGAGACAAACAGGTGATCCGACCATCCCAGTCTCATCCCAGCAAAAGACATATAGCGGTTGTGGTGTTTGTAACCTCCTTCCATTATGGGGATATTAATAACCCTCTTACTAAACTGAAAATATAAATGTGTCATTAAGAAAATAAATGTTACAACCATGTTTCAACCTGTTTATGGGTGAAAACTATTTCTGCCGGTTTTGGTAATTTGGGGTGTGTGGATGAGAAATGAATCTAAACCATAAACAAATGCACTGCACGGGAGTGCTTGTAGATTCGATAAATCAATCTGTGCAAATCCGGCCTAAACCAAGAAATGGCCGTTCCAGACTTGTTTCGGTCACAAAGTGAAGGAGATTGGGTTGATCTTAGGGAGGGAAGCGAAGAAGGTGTTGAGATTGTGAAGGTGTTGGCTATGTATGACTTGTATCAGAAAGCTGAACTGGCTTGCAGGATGTAAGCTATCAGTTCCGGTGTTTGAATACGATTGTATCAACACTTTCCTCTGTTGTCTTGTCTTGTTCCTTGGATCGCTGTATTCTCATCTGAACGCCTTAGCAATGGACATGCATGTTTCCAACGGTACAAGAAGGTGGAGTAAACGTCCACTTCGCTTTTCTTCAGGCATTCTTGTGGGAACATTTCAAAAGTTATGCTCATGTTCCTGCAACTTCGCTCAGCAGTTTGTATGGTGGCTCGAGAATACTCCGTTAGCAGAAGAGGCGTCCCAGAGCCGGTGCAAAACTCGTGGACATCTTTGATAATGTGTCTTCCGTAGATTTCCGTCCATGGGGGCCGATCCACTTTTTCATTGTTCAGGCGAAGACTTTTGCTATTGCTTCTAATGGTCCTGATGCTGTGTTGCGTACCGATTTCAAGACTATGAAATTTGGAGAACTTATTTATCTGCATGACTGCATTCGGGATATATCCCGTCTCTATTCAACGAAGCATTTACCGTGACTCCGTATGGGGGCTGCTCGTCAAATGGGATTTGACCGGGGGTGTTCTATTTATCCGTCCGTCGGAGGCTAAGAAAGAACTTCTCCGGGTATTTTTAATGTTGACGTGTTCTTGGCACTGCAGAGTCTTCCTTCCGGCCTATTGGGAGAAACCCCGGTAACCGATAAGTATAAGGAATTTTGGAGGAAGCAACTGTTGGCTTTCAGAATTCTCGGAGGATGTTGTGACAGCATTCCCGTGGTGAGCCATCTTTTGACGTTTTTAAGAAGCATTTCGGTTGAAGCCACTCCCGAGCAAACGGACGAGGCGATGATTGCAGTCCCCAATCAAAAAGATATCTAAAAGACAGGGCATGTGATTCGGTGATCCTCAATTCCTCCAATATGTAGGTATTTAAATCTCTTTTCTGTCGATTCCTTCATTTCTCCAGAGTAAATTCTTCTAAGAGTGGTCCTTGCTTGAAATCAGGGAATTCCGAAAGAGAATGTTTTCACAAGGTTGGCACACATTCAGAACGAGAAGTCTGGTAACGTTGGCCTTCATGTTGAGAAGTCTGGCGACACTGATCCTCATGCCGATAAGTCTGGTAACACTGATCTTCATGTTGAGAAGTCTGGTGAAACCGCTCCTTTTCCAGACAATGACATAGATGACACAAGCTCGGCTGGACAAGGTGCCTCCCTAAGTGATATTGTTGATGGGGCCGTGATGGAAATAAGCACCCAGAGTGAAGTAGACATCGGGAGGAATGTAAGAGAGGCACATTCGCTATTGTTGAGGTGGCTCCCCTTAAAGAACGTTACGAGCAGGTTCCAGTCAATAAGGCTGTCATGGTGACTTCTTAGAAAGACCTCCTTTAACTGACAAGGCTCCTGTGATTGGCGAAGTATTGATAATACAGCCTGGGGCTTTGTTCGATCCTCCTTTCACTATCCCTTATCCATGTCATGTGTTGGTTGGAGGATTCAGCATGCCACTCGGTTCAAGGGTTGTACACGGCGATATGGGAGAAGCACGGCCACATTGCTACCACTACGAAGCTCAAAAGTCATCTCGCATTGGTCAACCGCATCCAGGAAGCTTTATTTTCTATCCATGGGATGAGCGTCACGACTGGTCGAACAGTTTTTGAGGAGATGATTGAAGACTGGAAGTGCCATCGAGATGTGTTTGTGCAGATCGACTTCAATTCTCCTTGGTTCTTCAAAGGGTTCTCGACATTCGGGAGCTCCGAAATTACAAGATGAAGTCCCTTCGCGGTGTGTTACTCGCCGGGAAGAAGAGGTTGAAAAGTTGTCTAAGGAGTTAAAAGGCGAAGCGGTGTTTGTACTTCAATGGATGAAAGTCACTCTTGCCTGAAGGACGAGTTCTTCTTTGAAAGACTTTCCTTAAAGGATTGCGCCACCTACTTGTCTTTAGATGCTTTTCTTTTGAGTGATAGTGAGGATTCTTTTCACGATTTGACTTAGGTAATTGAATTGGTTTATTTTGAGATAGTTTTGTGAACGAATTTTCCGAAAGAGATTATTTTAAATGGAATTTGCATCTTGGTCATGAATGATTGCACATATCATATGAAATTGCAAATGTCACGTAAAAGGGAAGTATGAAGGGAAACAAAAATGACATTTGATCATTGAGCCTCTTTCTCCATGTGGGATGCCAAGTCCCCAGTGAATTCTAAAACTATCTTTCTTGTAAAATTGTTGAATAGAACTTACTTGCTTTTGAAGCCTCACTTGTATCAAACCGAAGTAGCCTCTCTAAGGAAATCGTCCGCATTAATCTCTCAGAGAAGGAAAGTTATCTCTCCGAATTAAGCTTCTTTCGAACAATGCGTTTCAAAGCGTTGCATTCACCGGTAGGGTGGTGAAGGAACCGGTGGAAATGACAATACCTCGGGTCCATTACTTCTTGATCGGTGGTGGAAGCCATACGGGAGGTTGCTCCACCTCTCGGTTCGTACCCACACCTCCAAAGAACTCCAAAATCTTTTTCATCGGGAACGGAAAGTGTAAGTACTTCGAGTCTAGCCTTCCTGGCGTTTGTGGGCGTTGTAGTGTCTCTACATGGCTTTGATGTGAAGCACGTTTGGAGATGAAGTTGGAAGATTTGTGAGTGCCATCATATCCGCGGATCGCTTGTCGGGTGACGGGGGTGGAAGGTGTCGTAATATCACCGCTTGAGTGATCGAATTGAACGCTCCCATCCTCGTACTCACGTGTTCCTTGATTGATCTCTCCTTCCTCAAGCATTTCTTCGCTTAGTTGAAAGGTCGATGCGGATTGGACAGTCTTAGGGCTTCGACAAGAGTCTTGAGATATAAATCTTCTAACAGGCTCCGTAAGTTTGCAGGCTCCCTTTCTTTATCCGTGCAGACGTTGTGGTACCCCGGACAAGTCTTTTCCTCTCGTGGAGTTTCCTCGAGTCTTCGTTGCCTACCGGACCATGTTGTTCGTCTCTCCCGAGTCCCCGTGATTACGCGCTCTTTATGCATCTCTACCGGTAAAGGTGTGACTCTGGCTAAGGATTCGGCGTTTCTTATCTTGCTCGAGTAGATGCTGCCGACCCTTCTGTAATTGTGTCGTTATATCATTCAAAAGGCGGAATGTTTCGCTCTGTCTTCTAGAGATACCGGCTTGATTTTCCAAGACATCCTCCAAAGATTCTAGCTACACTTCCCATGATATCCGAACCACCTGTGGTCTCGGGTGAGGATACATCGCGAGATGAAAAACGAAAATTGAGAATTCAATTTTTGCAACCGAGAGATCAACCTCCATTTGTGTCGCCAATTATTTATGGGTGAAAACTATTTCGTCGGTTTTGGTAATTTGGGTGTGTGGATGAGAAATGAATCTAAACCCTAAACAAATGCACCGTACGGGAGTGCTTGTAGATTTGAGAAATCAATAGTGCAAATCCGGCCTAAACCAAGAAATGGCCGTTCCGGACTTGTTTCGGTCACAAAGTGAAGGAGATAGGGTTGATCTTAGGGAGGGAAGCGAAGAAGGTGTTGAGATTGTGAAGGTGTTGGCTATGTATGACTTGTATCGTAAAGTCGAACCGGCACGGGGATGTAAGATATTAGTTCCGAATTTGAATACGATTGTATCAACACTTGCCTCTCGTTGTTTTGTCTTGTTCTGTTTGGAAAATAGGGAGGAGAACCTATTTATACAAGTCTTTTAAGCCTAACCCTCGTCTCTCGTGGGAAGTGGAGAAAGTGGAGTGATGGAGTAGTGGAGTTGTTTGTTGGTGTCACACGACCAGTCTTTCCCACTTCTCTCATCGTCACTAACCGTCCATGACTTCCTGACACGTTCTTGTGATGGCGTGTTGTGCGCTGCACGCTGTAAACCGCCAGACCAATACCCCAGTATGTATCCCCAAGTTTGTGACATGATTGATGTCTCGAGTGTGTGGATCATGGGACCCACAGAAAGTAGCATGTAATGCTAGATTAAATAACTAAGTTATTTAGGAAGTCGATAAGTATCGTGTGTATTCTATGCAGGTACTGCATCGAGTATATTCAGCATGTATGAAGCATCGTTGTTTGAGCGTCTCAAAATAGCCTCATATCCAGCCTACTTCATGTGATGGTTTGGAGGTTGCGCAAGCAAGTCCTCCCTTGTCCGACCACATGGTGTGGTAAAGTGACGAGTGGTGATCACCATGACGCCTCACTGACCAATTAACTCCTGACTAGGGCTGTATAACCAAGCCGGTGAAGTTGGGTGGACGAGATGATCTTTGAGACACTCATCCGCGACCGTTGGTGGAATTAGGGTTTTGAAGAGGTGCGCAAGCATCACTCTTGACTTGGTCAAATCCAAGCTTGGGATACGATTTTGGCGGGGCCGATCGTGCATGTGTGTAAACGGCATGACGGTGTAGGCGCCCATACCTCATTGTCTCGTGAAAGTGTGATCCGGGGCCACTTAATTTGTCCGTGAAGTTTGTGGTCGAGATCAATTTGCAACAGAAATCTGGTGCCGCAAAAGCCGTGCATCATGCCAACTTCGGGCGCGCGTTTCAAGACGACCAAGCTTGGTCGGTCTAGGCCGATTAGTCTGGTATACAGACGGCGAGCTGGTATACACGTCCATACCTTAATATCCCATAGAAACGTGATCTAAGCCACTCAATTTGTCCGGCAAAGTTGAGTGGTCGAGATTAGTTTGCAATTGGGAGGTGTGACCACGCTAGTTTGGGCGTGCGGGTGGAACAACCAGGCATGGTATGCCTTGGCCGATCGGGTGTGGAGATAGATGGGCCCACGGTGGTCATGTTGATATGCACTGGGACCTCGCTTAGTCTAATCGGACCCTTCATTCGTGCGGAGAGAAAATGGACGCTCATGATGTTCAAACCCTAATTAAGGTTTCACCGGCCGTGCGTCATGCCTTGTTTGGGCGCACGAACTGGAATGACCAACCATGGTTGGTCCTGACCGATCGGTCATGTGTGTAGGCGGGCTTACCGTGAGCGTGTTGACATGCTCTGGGCCCTTTGAATCTATATCTACACCCTCCATCTATGCTGCGAAGATGGATGGTTGAGACTGTTTTGCGACACATGTAATGTGCCGCAAACCCTAATTTAGGGTTTTTCGTCCATACTGCTTTGGATTGGACGGTTTGGCAAGCTATGCCACCCTTTTGGGGAGGCCAACCATGCGGGGCCCGCGTTGGGTCGGTAGTGAATATTCCAATACCGCTTGGGGTCATGGATTCAATCTAAGCCATCCAATCATCTTTGGTGAAGTTGGATGGTCGTGATCGTTTCGAGACCGATATGGACAGAGTTCAGATTCAAATATGCTCAATCAAGCTAGTATAACACACCGAGAGATGTATGCTCAATCTCAGTATAACACACCGAGAGATGTATGCTCAATCGGGCTAGTATAACACACCGAGAGTTGCGGCTGACGGGTATTTCGTACATGCTTCATTATTAGTACTTGGAGGTTCGTGTTGCTCTGCCGAGAACAACACTTCCGATCGTCATGCCACACCGATAATGAGTACAAAGAAATACAAGGCTGGTCATGCATTAATTAATAATGTTGTAAATTCACATGGTATATGGGATTGTTGCCACATGCTCCAACCTCGATGGATGTATATGGGATTGTTGCCACATGCTCCAACCCGGATGAATTTCGTAAAGTGAAGAAGTATTCATCACTTATTAATGGCTTTATCTTTTGCAAGATGTTAGCGCATAATTTTGGCTTTTACAATTTTAGCCTTAAATGAAAATCCACCATCAACACAACCATAAAAAAAATTTAAGAAATAAATCTTTGACCCATATCTTTAGAAAAAAAATTAGCCGTCCTTTAACAACCTACAAAACACAAACAATTATTCTTTATACTCATTTTGTAAAGGAAATGATAAAAAAAAATGATTATTCTTTAATCCAAAAAATGACTCACGAAAAATTTAATCTTACGTCATAAGTTTGATTTTGATTTTAGCAATCGATTAGTTAAAGTTCTTTCGATTAGTTAAATGTCCATAACATAAGAAGAAAAAACAAAACAAAAAAAAAGAGTTACAATGTAAAACCCAAAGCACAAAGAACTTTGGAATCATTTTCTAGCATTTATAATAAATTTATTTTCTAACGAGACATTTAACTAATTGAAAGATAAACCATGTTTCCATCCATATCAATTCTAGTATTTTTGGGAACATTTGAGCATTTTTTTCATGGCCAAGGCTATTTTTGCATCAGATTTGCCATAAATAATTTGATCAAATCTGTGGCACAAACAAAAAGAAGCTAAACTAAAAAAAAAAAACAAAAAAAAAAACTGACCATGCAATTGAAAAATAGAACATCACAAACAAAAAAAAGCTAAACTGTAAAAAAAAAAAAATAAGAAGATGAATAAAACCAATCTGATGTATATCAATTGATTCCAAGATAAATAACAAAGCCGACTATAGAAATCCTATCTAAGTCAAAGAGTATGATGAACAACCAGAGATAAAACTATCAAAAAATAAATAAAAATGATCATGCAATTGAAAAATAGAACAACACAAACAAAAAAAAAAAAAAAAAAAAAAAACTTACAAATGAATGAAGTGGGTATTCAAAACTTCCATGCGTTTTTTTTCCAGTACATGAGTTAGCTTCAAAACATTCTCTTTAATGTCTTCTGATAGATTGCGGTGGTATTCAAAACCAATCTATTCAATAATGTAATATGTTTAACGTCCTCCACTTTTCTTTTTGCACTCTTGGATTTTTCTCCATAGATGCATACGACTGAAATGGCAAAGCTTAAAAAAACAATAGAGTCGAATTTGGATCGGAAAATAACATAATACACGCTGATTAGTTTTACTTCGTTCATTCGTTTTCGGGGCGTATGAATTTTTTTTATTTTTTTTGGTGATCCACGACACAAACAAAAATGAAAGAATCTCAAAAGTAAACTTTATAAAATTTTGGCCATCGTAATTGGGGCTAAAATTTATTCCATCATAATTTGGCTAATATTTTTTGGTCATGCACCGGGTATGTAAGGTATCCCTTTTTAATTTGACCACAAACAAATATCCTCTTTTAATTTTAATTATTTCCATTGCTTTGGATCCTCTATTTACTCCCCCATTATCCTCCCACGATTAAGAGATTGCTTACCAATAAATAAGTTAAAACCGTCCATGCTCTAAGGTCTGCATGCAACGAAACGACTACTCCTTTATGACTAGCACATACACATTCCAAAAGAAAAAACGTCAAAAACATTCAATATGTCACTAATTACAATTATCAATGAATGGTGTATAAATAGCGAGTGTATTTCTTCAACCAAGCACAATCACTCATTCCCAACTTATTTTTTGGTCAATTTTTTTGCTTAAGAGTATCAACATGTCAAACATGATTAGCTGCAGCCCCACAAAAACCGTTGGCCAAAACGTGTTTGCTTCCTTTTTGAGAATGCATGATTGCGATGAAAACAAACCTGCAGTACTCGGGTTTCGTGTTGCAAGAAAATGGGAAGAGATTGATTTCATGGCGACCAACAAAGTCACTACTCTGGATTTACTAATGATTGAAGAAAATGAGAGTATATAGTATTTCGATCCAAATCAAACTATTTTTTTTTTCAAAGAATAAAATATTAGTCATTCCTTTTAATCAATTTTACATCCTTACACAGGGACATACCATGCACGGCATCGTCCCAAAGAAATTGATATGGAAGTTGAACACAGGACGATAATCCAAGCGATCTTGGAAGAATTTCTTGGAGGATATAATTACATTTACTGCTTATCAGATGAGGAATCAACATAATGGTATGGTCAAATACCGCCAATCTCCGGGGATCGTAAAAAAAAATTTTATCTAATGCCAAAATAATAGAATTTGAGTGATTTTTTATCAAAAAATATCATTTTGTCTGTTGGAGGTGTAATCGAATTTATAATTATTTGGATGAAAATTATCTAAAGTATTCATACCGACAAGTTCTCATGAGTCGAATTAAGTCTTATGATGGTGTGTGGTAATTATTACAATAATTATGATAACAAATTATACCTTCTCATGCCGTGCCGTTACGGCACGGTTATTTCTAGTTTGCTACTCCCTCCGTCCCTATTATATAGGCGGAGAAGTAAGAAAATATAGTCCCTATATATAGGCGGATTTCTATTTCCAATGTGATTTCTTCCTTATATACCCTTATTAAAGAGTATGATATTCAAAACTTAGTTAATGCCTTTAGTAATTCCCAAGAACAATTACATTTTTTAGATATTTTAGTGGGATAAAACTTTTAATATATTCATATTTTCCATATTTCCTAGACAAATGTATTGGAATTGATGAGGGTAAATCGGGTACAATTAGGAAAATTTATAAAAACCAAATTTTTCTTATTCTAAGAGAATTTCACTTTTCCGCCTATATATAGGGGACGGAGGAGTACAATGCAGAAGGGATTGTGTTGCAAGAGAAAAAAAAAGAGAAGCGAGTGCAGGTGTAAAGAAAAATGAAGGTTGGGGAATCATGTATCTGGATCACTCTGGGGAAAGTTTATAGATGTTGTCCGGTTTCCTTGTGTCTTTTGCTACAGTTTCTAGTGTCTTTTGATCAACTTCTGCTATAGTATGCTTTAAAATCCCGTCTATATGTAGGTGTGATAGTCTGTAGACGTACTCTCTTGACTTCTTTTATGCTCATATAATCGAGTAAGTTTTGGATTTACTCTCTTTTGTACTCTTTCGATCACGTAGTCTCACTGTGACTTCAATAGAAATGCAAGCGAAATATATAACAAAGAGATTGATTCCTTTGCTGGTTAGATCAATCTATCCAACAACTACCGAAGTGAAAGCGAGAGTTAAGATTTGCAATCAATCAATATAGAATCCAACAAGGAACTATAAGGTGATGCCGATCTTACGTAACTAATCAATCGAATAAATCCGATTTTAGTTGGATCCCGGTAGATCAAGGTTTGTGCACACCCAAAGATATAGAAACCAAATAAGAAATTTTCTTTGTCTTTAAATCTTCTTTAATCTTCAATAAACACCTGCACAACACCACTTGAATCTCTTGTGATCAATGATAGACATATTTTTGTGTCCGGATTGTCCTCAGTGTCTCTATTGTTAGTGCTTGATTTTGTACTTATTATGGTGTTTTTATGTTTGTGTGGGTGTTTTTGGAGAAATACACTTGTGTGGAAAAAGTTGCTCGGAAAGTGCTATTTGGACCCCCGGAGAAAAGTACTAAAGGCACCCTCATTTTGGATAAGGGCACCCCACCCCTCAAGGCATCCGCTATTCGCACCCCCATCTCTGTTAGGGGGAGGTCATCTTCTTCTTTTCAAATCTGAAAAAATGGCGGGAAAACATTTAACAGAACTGACAGATTTTAGTTCGTGATTTGGAGGGGTTATAGTGTGACTCAATGGCTGAAGTTGTTTAGGAAGACTTGATTGGGCCTAACAGGCTTGGTTTAGGTCTTTGGTTCGATTTGCAATTGGCTAAATAATCATTGAGAAGAAAACATGGGTGTGTACATTCCCGTGAAATATTCTCGGGATTTCTTGTTGTTTTGGAAAGATTTGATATGACCGCAGCGTGTTGAATCAATCCTACGGCGTGTACGATCATGTTTGGAGTGTTCACGCATCATTTCAATAGCGTGAAAAGTTAATTCAGGAAGAAAATATTCCCGAGAATATTTTTTCTTCAATGCCGAAGTAATGGAAGATTCTACTGGAGTTACAGAGGATTATTTTCGGTTCTGGGAGGCTATATAAGATTCAGAGGAGTAGTAGAGCGACGACGGAGAGTTTGGGAGAGATACAGAGCATCAACAGAGACGAAAAATCAAGTTGCAGAGAATAGCCATTTTCTGCTGTTGTGAAGAACACGAAGAACAAAAGACCACCAGAGGCAGTCGTTCATGCTACAGTGACAACGACAATTAAATGAGGGTCGCAGAGCTACAGTAACAACAACAGTTCATCTTTATCGTTCTTTGTAACAGTGTTTTGCAACAATTATAAACGTTGCAAACACCCGATTTTCATCATTTTCTCTCCATTTCATCATTTGTACACCTCCTTTGAGCAATAAAAATGAATTTTGAGCGTGTTTCCAACATGATGAGAGGCTAATTATCCCATGACCAAGGCGATGGAGGAAACTATTCATTTATGCTTGATTGGTAATTTCTTTTCATAATTTCAATTATTATTAATTTAATTTAATCCACTAAGATCATTATAATTGTGTGGTTTATGAGATGAAAATGGTTTTTCTTAATTAGTTGTGAATCAATTTGATGTCTTATGCTCAGAAATATTTCTTTGATAATTCATGCTTAGGGATTACAATTTAACGTTTGGAGACCTTACAGATATTAGTGAGTCAATGTGAAAAAGGGCTTAATAATAATTCTTGAAATAATCTTTATCAACCAACCAGTTAAAGGAATAGTGGAATCATGAGTCTTGGTCTAGTTTTAAATCTTGATGTCACTTTATTTGAGTTTATCTTTGTTTAGCTTAAAAATTTAATTTAAAAATCGAACCTTCACAAGTCTCAACGAACCTATTATTTACTACAACTTTCAAAATCACATCAATTTTTGGCGCCGCCGACGGGGACTTGTCTTTAGGCTAGAGTTTTTAGATTTTTACTTGTTTTTTTATTTTTATTATATTTGTTCTACTTTACGTTTTTGGGTTTTTGTCTTGATTTTGGGAATTTGGAGCGAAATAAAAATTTGCCAAAGCTTTTGGTGAATTCTTAAAGATTTGGAGTTAAAGACAAAACAAAAAGGGTGAAAAGAAGAAGAAAAAAAAATATTAAAAAAAAGAGAAAAAAAAAATTATATTAGATTTTATTTTTATCTTTTATCTTTTTGATTTTTGATTTTTTTAGTTTTTAGAATTGTAATAAGATATTCTCTATTTTTGTAATTTTCTTTTTATTTTTGTACTTCCCTATTTGGAATTTGGACTTGGACATTTTGACATTCTTTTATTTTTGAACCCTACGGAAGGGTAGTATTAAATATTAAACGGTTTGCAGAGAAGGACGGTGATTACGATATCGCCTCGGCCCCTCGGGTTCGTACACGACATAGGAGTCATGGCCCGAGTCGACTATAACGGTTCATCCCCCTTATGGAACGGAGGTAAGTTTGTCGAAACACTCGCGAATCCCCGTCGGTGGTTCTTGTATTCCTTCGTTTGCATATATGTCGAGGAACCGAATATGACCGCTTTAATTTCCTAGTAAAGGGCAAGGCCTGGCCATACAAGATAAGGGTTCGGATTTCATCACCGTTCTCTTCTTGCTCGCCTTAGGAAAACAATATTTAACGCGGACCTAAGCTTTAAAATTTGTAATAGAACGAGACCGATAGGGTAACGGTCTTAATAGGAAAGTCATTCGAAAAATATTGGTTACTCTTTTAAGCATACTTTGAAGTTCATGATGGTTTCGTGAGTTGAATGCGTGAATGCGCCCGCCTTGTAATGGGTGAGGCCTTGGGTATCAAAGCTCCACGCAGCTTCCCTCGCCTCTATTCAACTTACTTCAACTCGTATTGATTCCGAGAGACTTTGCTCGATTGTAACGAGTTCCTTTTCGAAAGATTAGAAGCTGGTCTAGAAACAATCTAAGTGGAGCCATCATGCTTTTTGTTTGCTAGAAATCATTAGGTTTGTTGTGGTGGAGTCAGCCTTGTTTGTGTTTGCATAGAACTTCCCTTTCTTTTAGGATTTTTCTTTTTCTTTTGATTTTCTAGTGTATGCCCGAGGTCATTAGAGAACGGGCTTGGAAAAGAGACAATCTAGGTCAATTGATTAGTGAAAAACCTAGTAGAAGCGGGGAGCTCAAGACTCTTCTTTTGAGAGCCCCGTTTTTGGAAACTTGAGTTTGAGAATCATGTCTCTTCGTGAGGAAAGTACCACTAGTACTTCAATTTGTGCTAGCGATGGCAACTTTGAAATATTACATGTTCCCAACTAGGACCAACCGAGCTTCGTGCATTAAATTGCCACCAATACGGCTAATTTCGAGATAAAACCTAGTATTCTTGAGATGATCCCTATATTCTTAGGAAAAGATGATGAGAACCCTTATTTTCAAATAAGGGACTTTGAGGAAATTTGTGGGGACAGTTAGAATAAAAGACCTTCATTGAAGAAGTTTTGAAACTTAAGATGTTCCCTTTTTCCTTGAAAGATAAAGCCAAGACCTAGCTAAACAACCTACCATCTGAATCCATTGAATCATGGCAGGAACTTATTGCTGCTTTATATATGAAATTCTACCCTAAGCATAAAACTGCAGCTGTATTTGTAGGTGAAAATGGTTTCTGCTGATTTCGGTAATTGCGGGTGTGCAGGTGAGAAACAATTTAAACCCTAAACAATGTCGTACCGCAAGGAGTACTTTAGATTCGAGAGATCAATATGTACAAGTCCGTCCTAAACCAAGAAATGGCCGTTCCGGACTTGCTTCGGTCACAAAGTGGAGGAGAATGGGTTGGTTTTGGGGAGGGAAGCAAGGAAAGTGGTGAGACCGAGAATAGTTGATTCGGAAGAGTAGTTGGGTTACTACGACTTGTTATCGAAAAGTGAGAGAGCTCCCAAGGTGAGCTAGCAAGTAAGTATTTCTGAGTGTTGTATCTCCCGTGTGAACTTGTTGTTCAATGGAAATAGGTAAGATCTATTTATACAAGTCGGAGTAAAAAACGTACCCTGGTCTCATTAAGGAGTGGGGAAGTAAATGGGAGGAGGTGATAACCGTATGCATGGAATTGATGTTCCTATAAAGTGGTTAACGCATGGCTGGTTTTCATAAAGCGCTAACGTTATGGAATTGATGTCCCATAAAGTTGTTAATGCATGTGCTTTATGTCCCATGAACGTTTCACACATAACTTCCCGTATTTACTAACCGCCTCACCCTTATGACACTTCCTTATGACGGGCGTAGTGTACGCCGCACGCTGTAAACCGCCAAACCAATACCCAAAGAGGATCCCCAAGTTTGTGTTGATGTCTCGAATGTTTTGGAAAACATGTAGCACGTTGTTGTGGCTTGGCAAGTCAAGCTTGGGAAACTTTCAGCTTAGTGACCTTGACGGTCGGGATTTTGCATCTTGAGAGGAGGGGCAACCGTTGATCGTTGCACGCCTTCGTTTTGGTAGCCACGTAGAGAGGGCCAATGTGTTGGCGCGGCTAGGTTGGCATGCTGTTGGCATGGAAAGGTTTGGCGTGGCCAAACTTAGGTTTCGGGCCAAAGGTTACCATGTGTCGTATGGTAACCTTGGATGGCTAGGATTTGCTCACAGGATTGAAGGGCAACCGTTGATTGTTACACGCCTTCGCTTTGGTAGCCGCGTAGTGAGGGCCAATGTGGTGGCGCGGCTGGGTTGGCCTGCCGTTGGTATGGCAAGGTTTGGCGTGGCCAAACTTAGGTTTCGGGCCAAAGGTTACCATGTGTCGTCTCGGTAAACATGGATGGCTAGGATTTGCTCCTGGGATTGAAGGGCAATCGTTGATTGTTGCACGCCTTCGTTTTGGTAGCCGCGTAGTGAGGGCCAATGTGGTGGCGCGGCTGGGTTGGCATGCCGTTGGTATGGCAAGGTTTGGCGTGGCCAAACTTAGGTTTTCGGGCCAAAGGTTACCATGTGTCGTCTGGTAACCTTGGATGGATCCTGGGATTGAAGGGCAACCGTTGGTTGTTGCACGCCTTCGTTTTGGTAGCCGCGTAGTGAGGGTCAAAAGGGTGGCGCGTCTAGGGTGTGGTTAGGCTTGGCATGTGGGGCCAAGGGTTCGCCTTGGGCGTGGCTAGCTTTGGCTAGGTGCGATTTTGGCTTAGCATGTGGGGCCAAGGGTTTGCCATGGGCGTATGGTGTGGCTAGGGCCAAGGCAAGGGCGTTTGGCTTGGCATGATGTGACTAGCATGGCTAGGGCCAAGGCAAAGTGTGTTTGGCATGGCGCGGCTAGCTTGGCTAGGTTTAGTTTGGCTTGGCATGTGGGGCCAAGGGTTCGACTTGGGCGTGGCTAGCTTTGGCTAGGTGCGGTTTTGGCTTGGCATGTGGGGCCAAGGGTTTGCCATAGGCGCATGGCGTGGCTAGCTTGGGCTAGGTGCGGTTTTGGCTTGGCATGTGGGGCCAAGGGTTTGCCATAGGCTCATGGCGTGGCTAACTTGGGCTAGGTGCGGTTTTGGCTTGGCATGTGGGTCCAAGGGTTCGCCTTGGGCGTGGCTAGCTTTGGCTAGGTGTGGTTTTGGCTTAGCATGTGGGGCCAAGGGTTTGCCATAGGCGCATGGCGTGGCTAGCTTGGGCTAGGTGCGGTTTTGGCTTGGAATGTGGGGTCAAGGGTTTGCCATAGGCGCATGTCGTGGCTAGCTTGTGCTAGGTGCGGTTTTGGCTTGGCATGTGGGGCCAAGGGTTTTCCATAGGCGCATGGCGTGGCTAGCTTGGGCTAGGTGAGTGACCAAGCTAGGGTTTTGGGGCAAAGGTCGTTTGGTAACCTTAGACGGCCAGGATTTGCTCACGGGATTGAAGGGCAACCGTTGATTGTTGCACGCCTTCGTTTTGATAGCCGTAGTGTAGTGAAGGTGCGTTTGGCATATGGTGGCGCATGGCATGGGGCCATGGCGAGGTGCATTTGGCAAGGCGCAGGTTGGCAGGAGTGGCATGATTTGCATGATTTGCCATTGGCACGGAGGTGCGGCTAGCATGGTTGGCATGCTTTGGCGTGGTCGGGGTGGCTGGCATGATTTGCCATTGGCACAGAGGTGCGGCTAGCATGGTTGGCATGCTTTGGCGCGGTCGGTGTGGCTGGCATGATTTTCCATTGGCACATAGGTGCGGCTAGCATGGTTGTCATGCTTTGGCGCGGTCGGTGTGGCGAAGGTGCGGGCATGATTTGCCATTGGCACACGTGGGAATTAGGGTTTGGCTTGTCGTAACCCTAATTTGAAAAAGATACCCGTAATTATTTAGGGACACATTAAAGGTTTCGATAAATGCTCCTAGTAAATGCTTGTTATTTTAAATGTTGTGACATCACTGTCTACTAGGGTTTAGTGTTTAACGATTTTAACCCTAAGCTAAAAACCACCATCAACATTAAGTCCCCTGTTTAGCTCGGAACAAGTGCCTTGTTGCGAGGTAATCATATGATGGTGATGGACAAGGACGGAATCGAGGTGTAAATCATTGTAGGGATGGTCAGGAGAATCCGACTAATTTTTTTTGAGTGGTAAAGAGAGTTTTGGCTTCCCGTGTTGGCGGCCCTGCGTAAGTTGTATTGGGAATGCAGACCGTGGAGTGGTGAGATGAAAGTTACCGGCTTGGTCTGGTCGTACATCTCCAAGGCAAAGGGGGCGCGGTCTTGGAAGGCGACGCAAGTGGACGGCTTGGATCGAGGGGCCAAGAGGTGGCGTGGTCTTGGTGAGGCAAACGCGCGTGGATGATAGGGTCGCGACAGTGGAGCAGGCGGCTTGGCATAGTGTGGCCTTGGCAAGACGAGACGTACATGGACGGCTAGGCGTGGTGGGGCCGCGGTAATGGAGTGATGGATTGGCCTGGCGTGACTATGACAAGGCGCGGTTTGGAGGGGTGGGACGTGCACAGATGGCCAGTAGCGGTAAGGATGAGACATGGCACTGATTGCTTGGTGATTTTTCTTCAAGGTCTTGGTTGCCTCTTTCCTTATTTGACTTGACCAGGAAGTTTTTCTTCTCTTCAAACCAAAACGTTACGCCCACGAAAAGAGGAAAAGCGTTACTCTTTCTGCTTTGGTTATGTTTCGGTTTGCTTAGAAGCTTAGCGTTGGCGGTGGGAAAGGAAAACACGATCTAGTGTGCCTCGAGCACGTTCTTCCATGCTTTCTCACCAACCATAATTATTTCTCACGGCCGGGCATGAGGTTTAATTAGGATCGGATATTATGCCTTAACTCACGGCCGGTATAAAAGCTTTCCCTTTTGAGGTTGCATCATCTTCTTTGTACATAAAAGATTATCTTGAACTCTACATTCGCGTAGTTCGTCTTCGTCCATCCTCTTTGAGGTATCGCCTCGCGTTTCCTTCTTATTTTTATTTTATCCTCTTTCTTATGTGTGTATAGATAGGATGGAACTTGACCATTTTCCTTGTTCTTTATAGTGTATGATGGGACCCTCGGGGATAGCCATGTCTTTAATTCTTCGGAGAAGGACTTCAGAATTGGCGGAAACCGCTCCTCTTCTCATGAGGAGGCATTATCTAGAATCGAATCTCTGTTCCATGAAGCTGGTGACATCATCAAGGACCTCCCTTCCATCTATCTCCATGAAGTGCAGGCGCGTGTTCGGACTTTCTTGGGTTCGGTGAACATGGAGGAGGGACGAGAAAATGAGGAAGAACCTTGGCGTGTTGAGAAGTTCCAGTGCGGCAAAACCTTTCCTCGGTCCAGTTATAGGGCGGATCGAACTGCTTCTAGGTCGGAGCAACGGAAAATCGAGCATGTGAAGCTTTTGGAGGCAAGCGCCATGGTTCTCGATTTTGATGCGGATGAATCAAAAAATCTTCTTCGAAGGGTCAATGAGAAAACCTCCGAGGGAGCGTCTGACGGGACCGAAGTAGCCTTTGGAGTTGACGCCAGAGGTGTCGTTGGCGATATTGGAGGGTCATGGTGGCGTTGCTAAACCGGTCGTCGAAGCGGACACTTTATTCTTGCTTTGTGGTTGCTTCGGGATGGGATGTTGAGGGTTCTTGCTAACACCGTTGAATGGAATCTTTGTTGCCCGAGAGATTATTGGGGGAAGTGCTTGAAGATATCCTTGACCAAGGGGACTCGTGCTCCATCCTTCGAGGGCTAGTTCTTCCCTTTGTTATTCTGTTAGTTGCTTAGTTCCCTGATGCTTTTCGTAAACTCATCTTTACCTTCTTCTTCATCGATCAACATTTCGCTTTATATTTTTTTTTTGAATGATTGAATGAGGTATTTCAGTTTGGTATGATGGCTTTGCGGTGGTGGTTAGTTTGATGTATTTCTCGCTATCGGATAACTCGTTTGGAAAGAGATGTATTTATTTATTTTTTTTTTTTTTGACGAAAAATGAAATTCAGGGAAGAATACAAACGGTGTATTCATCTTGGGAAATACAACTACTAAGAGGAATTGTTAAAGGAAATACTAAAGGGAGAGTGGTGGAAAAGTACATCATTTTAGGGATTGGAGGCCTTGAGCCATCGCGAGTGAACTATCACGCCTTCAGGTGTGTGCGTATTAATGAGCTTGCAATATCCTCCTAAAAGGATGTCCGCCACCGGATACGGCTCGTCTTCTCTTCCATTGGGCGAATCAATTTGAATAGCCATTTTTACCGTCATCTTCCCAACTTGAAACGAGTTTACCTTAACCACTATATCTCCGATTGAAAACGGGTTCAGGCGTCGTGCAACCGTTTGAGTCTTGGCTCCATTGGTTTCGATGGAAGTTTCCAAGCTTTTTGCAAAGTGTTCAAATGGCCCAGCACCCCATTCACATTTCTTGACAGCGTCCGTGTCAGTAATCACGCCGAGTCCCCATGACGGAATAAGGGAAGGAATGACTGGTTGTAGAGAAGGTCGTTCGGCCAGACTTACTTGCGTTTGAAATCCATGAGCTAGCGCCAACGGGTCTTCTCCGGATGTGCAGGTTCCATTGATAACTCGTCGATGCAATAACCAGTGGGATGATTTGTTGGAAATTCTTTCGGGCGTGGACGTCGGTAGAGGGTGCACATCTAATTTCGCTTTGTTGTCGAGTACCCATAAGTGCCCCAATATCATATCGTGACCCAGTTCTTTGACAATGTGGAATTTTCTATGCGTTATAGCGTCTCCCATCTTGATCTCGAGGTTGATGTAGCCATGCGCGTTCAAAGCTCCTCCTTTCGGGTTCTTAATCATAGACGGGGAATGGGTAGCGTCTTGTTTTGTAAATCCGCAGCCTTTAGTGTCTTGAAAGTAATGATGTTGAGGTCAGAGGCCGCGTCGATGAGCGTGTTGTCAAATTCGATACCTCTTAAACGGGACGTGGTCAGCAGTCCCCAGTTCTCCCCTTTGATTCGCACGTTTGGAAAGCTTGGGCCTGGTGGTGTGGTTTCGGGGAGAGAAAAAGTCGTTCCGGATACAACGCGATTGAGAGCTGTGAAAATATCTTGGCGCGCACCTTGGAAAGATAGAGAATTTCGCATACATCTTGCATCATGGATTGTGCGGTCTCGTGCATGGATTCCCCAGAGAACCCACGGTTTCTTATTGGGAGTGGGTCTCGATGTACTCCCTCGTCTCCCAGTTGGAGCTCTCCCGCTTCTATCTTTTCTTTGAAAATATGCTTTAGTCTGTTGCAATCATTGGTCGGGTGGTGAACGAATCCGTGGTAATGGCAGTACTTAGGGTTCGCCATCTCAACCTCGGTTGGTGGACGCTTGGGAGGTGGCGATCCCCGATAACATCATCTTGAATACATGCTTCTAGGAGGTCAATCACCTCCTCGATGGGAAACGGGAAATCAAAGGTATTCCCTTCGGTTTCATGATGATGCATGGGAGCTTTAGTGGCGGTCTTCCGTGGCGGGGTTTCTCGTTGCGCCGGTGCTTCACGTTTTGGCTGGTGGCCTGTAGTTGGGGCCTTCCTTTTTCCTCTTTCGTTCACTATGTTCACGGAGGGAGCCGGCATTAAATTGCTTCTTTGGTGAGGCGCCTATTCCGCGAGTTTCACGCGTGTCTTGATTCGAGTTGGCCTAGTTCTTTCCAGTAATGCTGGTGCTGCCGTTGCGGATCATCTAGCGGCTTCATGGAGTTCGGAGAATGTTTGGAAACGCAAGTTTTCTAGCAAGGCGCGGTAAATAGGAACCATACCATTGATGCACGCGTTCACCAGCTGTTGCTCAGTCACGTTTGGGTCGTGACAGTCGAGCGCTTGAACCCTGAACCTTTTGACAAAATTATTCGGATGTTCGTTATCCCACTAGTACATTCTTCCGAGGTCTGAGAAAGTAACTTGTTCAGACACGAATAAGTACTTCCTGTAAAACGCGGTAACCATGCTACTCCAAGTTGGGAATACTTGTTCGGCGGGATCTTTGTTGTACCATGTATACGCCCTTAGGTAAGTGATTTTGAGAACTCCCTTAGACGAAGAACGTGATTATATTCATGTTCACCTAGGTTTTCAAGAAACGGGATACATGCTCATATGTATTCCGGTACCATCGTACAGGGTGAATTGAGGAGAGGAGTACCCCCTTGGAAGAGGGATTCTTTGCATTTTGGATGGGTAAGGGGGTTGGTGTTGATGCATGTCCAGTTCATCATTCTTGATTCGGTTGCGGAGAAGTTGCTCCAGATCTTCTCGCGTGACGAAGTTGGACGACTGATTTCTTTCCAATGGGATTCTAGCGCGAATTCCCTTACCGCGGAGGCGTGCTCCACCAAGGTGCTAGCGTCGGGGTTGTTGGAGACGTTTCTAAACGGCTCTGGAGGACGCGACTCACGTGGTAGCCGCTCTGTCAGGGTCTTGAGAAAGACGAGTACTTCCTTATGTGTTGAAACCATATCCGTCTGGGCTCTGGCGAGCATTTCCTGTCGTTCCATCAAATCAGCGATGGTGACATAAGGACGGCTTCCTCTGGTCCCTCCGGTCTCTCGTCCCGTCGGTGGGGTAGTTGGAACCTTAGTTGTGGTTGGAGGTGCCATGCTAGACGAAACATTAGGAGCCGCGGCGGCAGCTACGCTCTCAGTGGCCCAGTGGCGTAACGTCCGAAGAGGTGTTTTCGTTGCCGTGATTAGAGGGTTGTGCGAGAGACATTAGAGGCGGCGGCGGCTCGGCCCCTGGTGATTGGCGGTGTTACGCTTGAGGGAGGTGCATTCGGAGTTTCTTGTAGTCGGTAGGTGATGTAATGACGTTATTGGGAGAGACGTTAACATCAGGGACGTGCTCGTGTCTTTGGTATTCTCCGCAACCGCTCCAGACCTGAGTTCCACCATATTGGGATTGACGTTTGGGAAACGAAATCAGGAGTTGGAGTTGATATTGTAACCGATAGAACAATCCTCCCGCTATGGTTGCCAATTGTTTGTAGGTGAAAATGGTTTCTGCTGATTTCGGTAATTGCGGGTGTGCAGGTGAGAAACAATTTAAACCCTAAACAATGTCTTGCAAGGGAGTACTTTAGATTCGAGAGATCAATCTGTACAAGTCCGGCCTAAACCAAGAAATGGTCGTTCCCGGACTTGCTTCGGTCACAAAGTGGAGGAGAATGGGTTGGTTTTGGGGAGGGAAGCAAGGAAAGTGGTGAGACCGGAGAATAGTTGATTACGGAAGAGTAGTTGGGTTACTACGACTTGTTATCGGAAAAGTGAGAGAGCTCCCAAGGTGAGCTAGCAAGTAAGTTTTTAGAGTGTTGTATCTCCTGTGTGAACTTGTTGTTTAATGGAAATAGGTAAGACCTATTTATACAAGTCGGAGTAAAAATGTACCCTGGTCTCATTAAGGAGTGGGGAAGTAAATGGGAGGAGGTGATAACCGTATGCATGGAATTGATGTTTCCATAAAGTGGTTAACGCATGGCGGTTTTCATGAAAATGCTAACGTTATGGAATTGATGTCCCATAAAGTTGTTAACGCATGTGTTTTATGTCCCATGAACGTTTCACACATAACTTCCGTATTTACTAACCGCCTCACCCTTATGACACTTCCTTATGACGGCGTAGTGTACGCCGCACGCCATGTAAACCGCCAAACCAATACCCAAAGAGGATCCCCGGTTTGTGTTGATGTCTCGAATGTTTTGGAAAACATGTAGCACGTTGTTGTGGCTTGGCAAGTCAAGCTCGGGAAACTTGCCAGCTTTGGTGACCTTCGGACGGTCGGGATTTTGCATCTTGAGAGGAGGGAAACCGTTGATCGTTGCACGCCTTCGTTTTGGTAGCCGCGTAGTGAGTGCCAATGTGGTGGCTCGGCTAGGTTGGCATGACGTTGGCATGGAAAGGTTTGGCGTGGCCAAACTTAGGTTTTAGGGCCAAAGGTTACCATGTGTCGTCGGTAACCTTTGATGGCTAGGATTTGCTCACGGGATTGAAGGGCAACCGTTGATTGTTGCACGCCTTCGTTTTGGTAGCAGCGTAGTGAGGGCCAATGTGGTGGCGCGGCTAGGTTGGCATGCCGTTGGTATGGCAAGGTTGGCGTGGCCAAACTTAGGTTTTCGGGCCAAAGGTTACCATGTGTCGTCTGGTAACCTTGGATGGCTAGGATTTTCTCCTGGGATTGAAGGACAACCGTTGATTGTTGCACGCCTTCGTTTTGGTAGCCGCGTAGTGAGGGCCAATGTGGTGGCGCGGCTAGGTTGGCATGCCGTTGGTATGGCAAGGTTTGGCGTGGCCAAACTTAGGTTTTCGGGCCAAAGGTTACCATGTGTCGTCTGGTAACCTTGGATGGCTCTGGAGATTGAAGGGCAACAGTTGATTGTTGCACGCCTTCATTTTGGTAGCCGCGTAGTGAGGGCCAACAGGGTGGCGCGGCTAGGGTGTGGTTAGGCTTGGCATGTGGGGCCAAGGGTTCGCCTTGGGCGTGGCTAGCTTTGGCTAGGTGCGATTTTGGCTTGGCATGTGGGGCCAAGGGTTTGCCATGGGCGTATGGCGTGGCTAGGGCCAAGGCAAGGGCGTTTGGCTTGGCATGATGTGACTAGCACGCTAGGGCCAAGGCAAAGTGCGTTTGGCATGGCGCGGCTAGCTTGGCTAGGTTTAGTTTGGCTTGGCATGTGGGGCCAAGGGTTCGCCATGGGCGTGGCTAGCTTTGGCTAGGTGCGGTTTTGGCTTGGCATGTAGGGCCAAGGGTTTTCCATAGGCGCATGGCGTGGCTAGCATGGGCTAGGTGCGGTTTTGGCTTAGCATCTGGGGCTAAGGGTTTGCCATAGGCGCATGGCGTGGCTAGCTTGGGCTAGGTGCGGTTTTGCCTTGGCATTTGAGGCCAAGGGTTCGCCTTGGGCGTGGCTAGCTTTGGCTAGGTGCGGTTTTGGCTTGGCATGTGGGGCCAAGGGTTTGCCATAGGCGCATGGCGTGGCTAGCTTGGGCTAGGTGCGGTTTTGGCTTGGCATGTGGGGCCAAGGGTTTTCCATATGCGCATGGCGTGGCTAGCTTGGGCTAGGTGCGGTTTTGGCTTGGCATGTGGGGCCAAGGGTTTGCCATAGGCGCATGGCGTGGCTAGCTTGGGCTAGTGCGTGACCAAGCTAGGGTTTTGGGGCAAAGGTCGTTTGGTAACCTTAGACGGCCAGGATTTGCTCCTGGGATTGAAGGGCAACCGTTGATTGTTGCACGCCTTCGTTTTGATAGCCACGTAGTGAAGGCCAGTATGGTGGCGCGGCATGGGGCCATGGCGAGGTGCGTTTGGCATGGCGCAGTAGGTGTGGCTGGCATGATTTTCCATTGGCGCGGCTAGCATGGTTGGCATGCTTTGGCGCGGTCGGTGTGGCTGGCATGATTTTCCATTGGCACAGAGGTGCGGCTAGCATGGTTGGCATGCTTTGGCGCTGTCGGTGTGGCTGGCATGATTTGCCATTGGCACGGAGGTGTGGCTAGCATGGTTGGCATGCTTTGGCGCGGTCGGTGTGGCTGGCATGATTTGCCATTGGCACAGAGGTGCGGCTATCATGGTTGGCATGCTTTGGCGCGGTCGGTGTGGCTGGCATGATTTGCCATTGGCACACGTGGGAATTAGGGTTTGGCTTGTCGTAACCCTAATTTGAAAAAGATACCCCGGTAATTATTTAGGGACACATTAAAGGTTTCAGTAAATGCGCCTAGTAAATGCTTGTTACTTTAAATGTTGTGACATCATTGTCTGCTAGGGTTTAGTGTTTTACGATTTTAACCCTAAGCTAAAAACCACCATCAACAAGCTGTTAGACAAAAAATTAGTTCCAGTGCGCAACAAGAGGGAGAGTCTCTTTATAGGTTTTTAGAGAGATTCAATGATCTCCTATCCCAGTGTCCTCACCATGGATTTGATTAGATGAAACTTGTAGAGATTATTCATGATGGTTTAGACTATTCGACCAAGGCCATGGTCGAGTCTATGTCCGCTGGTGAGTTCACTCGTAAAAGTGCTGAGGATGTCTTTACCTTCTTAGTAGTTGTCGTTGAAAAATCCCAACAGTAGGAGTCTTGTGTTGAACCCCCTAAGAGACTCTTGGTCAATAGAAGTAACACCAATGTGGTAGATACAAGCTTCGGATCAGATACTAAGTTTCTGCTTTGTCTAGAAGGTTAGAAGCTTTGGAATTGAATCAGCCTAAACATAGGTCTCTTGTTGAACCTGATGATAGGATTAGAGCCTCTCAAGTCTTTAGTTGTGGAGTAGAACCTAATATCTCATTTTGGGAAGGACAGGTTAGTGAAGAACAATCCCATGTCATGTCTACAACAACTCTAGGTTTGAAAACCGTCAGAAGTTTGACCATACTCGAGACCTATAACCCTGGTTGGAGGAACCATCCTAATTTCTCTTGGTCTAAGGGCCAAAATCAAGGCCGATCTAGTAATTCTCGGCCTCCCGGGTTTTGGTTATACTAAGAACTCTTCAGTCGGGCCCCGAGAACCCATCCGAGAATAGAATAACTAGCTTAGAGGAATCTCTTAGTATATTAAGAAAGAGCGTGGTAATTTTCAAGAGGAAACCAAGCGAGAATTTTAAGAATAATTCCCGAGTCTCTTGCTAAATTATAACTTCAAGTCGGCCAAATAGCTAAGTTTCTTAGTGAGAGAGAAGATGGAAGGTTCCCTAGTCATATTGATCCTAACCCCAAATGAGAGAAATCGTACAATCATGTGAATTTTATTACAACCCTTAGGAGTGGAAAGAAAGTTGACAATAAGGTCGCCATGCCTGAAAGTGAACATGTTGTAGTTCACCCTTCTGAGCCTGAAAATGAGGAGACTAATAGAGTCTCTAAAGAGACCAATGAGGGTCATATTGAGCCAGGCTTTGTTCCCGAGCCCGTTCCCCAGCTGCTAGTTCCAACTAAGAGGAGTCCAACTTTAATGATATATTAGAGGTTTTTAAGCAGGTAACTATCAACCTTCCATTATTAGATGCAATTAAAGCGATTCCGCTTATGCCAAGTTTCTTAAGGATATGTGTACGCGAAAGCGTAAGCTTAGTGTCCGAAGAAAGCCTTTCTAGCTAGTCACATAAGTTCTATTATTCAGAATACCACTACTCCCAAGTATAAAGACCCAGGGTCCCCTACCATTTCTTGCACAATAGGTAAATACCGTGTTGAATAAGCATTGCTTGACTTAGGAGCGGTGTGAACTTACTCCCATACCATGTGTACCTTAAGCTAGGACTTAGTGAGATGAAACCTACCCGGATGACACTCAGGTTAGTTGTGATAGGTCCGTTAAAATTCCTCGTGGTGTAATCGAGGATGTTCTTATAGAGGTCGACAAGTTTATATATCCGGTGGATTTTGTTATCCTAGATACCCTTTGTCACGACCCGAGAACCAAATACCGGTGATTTTAGGTCGCCCGTTTTTAGCTACATCCAATGGGATCATTAAGCTGTCGAAATGGTATTATGAACTTGTCTTTTGGTAATATGACTATTGAGCTGAACATTTTTATTATTAGTAAGCTACCCTCGGGAACTAGATGACTCGAACATAGAAGAGGTGAACATGATAGGAACATTAGTCGAGGAGTCATTACCAAACACTTTGTTAGAAGATCCATTAGAGAAATGCCTAGCTCACTTTGGGATTGATTTTGATGATGATAATGTGATTAATGAGGTGAATGCTTTGTTAGATTCAACCCCTTTGTTAGACACTAGTAACGGATGGAAACCTAAGTTCGAACCACTACCGGTTTCTAAGTCTACCCTAGTTCCTTCGTTAGAAGAGCCTCCTAAGTTGGACCTTAAACAACTACCGAGATACCTTGAAGTATGTGTTTTTAGGCCCATCTCGAAACTTTACCCGTAATTGTAGCATCCGAGCTTGGATAGTGATCGGGAAAGTAAGCTAAGTAACCGTCCTTCAAAACAACAAGGAAGCTTTAGGGTGGACCATAGGAGACATTAAGGGTATAAGTCCCACTTGTTTGTATGCATCGAGATCTATTTAGAGAGTGACACCAAACCTTAGGGAGATGCAACGAGATTTGAACCCAAATATGAAAGAAGTAGTTAGAACCGAGGTTCTTAAGTTGTTAGATGTAGGCATTATCTACCCCATTTCGGATGACAAGTGGGTCGGCCCGTTCGGAGTTGTTCCCAAGAAATCGGGTATCAGGGACAGAATGATAATAATGAGTTAATCCCAACCCGAGTGACCACGGGTTGGCGTGTTTGTATTGATTATAGGAAATTGAACAAGGTCACTAGGAAGGACCACTTTCCCCTTCCCTTCATCGACCGGATGCTAGAGAGATTAGTGGACATAGTCATTCTTGCTTTTTAGATGGCTACTCGGCTATAATCAGATCGTTATTGCCCCGTAGGAAGACAAGGATGAGAAGGGAGAAAACTACTTTTTGTCCCTTTGGTACCTTTGCGTATAGACGCATGCCTTTCGGGCTATGTAACGCCCCTGCAACTTTTCATATGATTGCGTTGCATGATGAGCATATTTTGAGATATGGTAGAACGGTTCTTAGAGGTCTTTATGGATGATTTTTCGGTGTTTGGTTCATCTTTCGATGAGTGCTTGCATCATTTGTCATTAGTGTTTACTAGGTGTAAGGAAAATAATCTAAGTGCTTAATTGGGAGAAATGTCATTTCATGGTTCGATCGGGAATTGTTTTAGGGCATATCGTATCTTACTTTAAAGGGTATAGAGGTAGATAAAGCCAAAGTTAACCTTATCAAGACTTTACGAGGTCCCAAAAACCGTAAGAGATATTAGGTCATTCTTAGGGCATGCGAGTTTTATATTCGATTTATTAAGGATTTTTAGCTTGATTTCTAGACCTCTTTGAAATTTGCTTGCAAAAGATGTTAAGTTTGTCTTTGATGATGCTTGTTTAGATGCTTTTGAGAATCTTAAGACTTTACCTTACTACCGCCCCATAGTCCAGGGCACCCATTGGAACCTACCCTTTGAGATCATGTGCGATGCTTGATTATCTATTGGTGTTGTCTTAGGTCGTGAGAAAACAAATTACTTCATGTGATTTACTATGCTATCAAAACTCGAATGATGCCCAATTGAACTATACCACTACGGAGAAGGAAGCTGTTAGCCATTGTGTTTGCCTTAGACAAGTTTAGACCCTATCTCTTAGGTTTAAAAGGTCATAATCTTCACCAGATCATCTTTGCTTTGAAGTATCTTCTTTCCAAGAAGGATACTAAACCTATATTGATTAGATGGATCCTCTTGTTACATGAATTTTCCTTAGACATTAGAGACAAAAAAGGTGCGAGAAAATGTAGTAGCATACCACTTGTCTAGGCTTGTTGTGGATAACCACGATGATTCTCCTCATTATGGATAGTTTTCTGATGAACAAGCTGTTCTTTGTTACCCAATTACCTTGGTGCGTGAATATAGTGAACTATCTAATTCTTGGTGAATGCCCCAACATTGGGGTAAACAAGATCGTTCTAAGGTTTTTAGCAGAGGTTAATCACTTCTTTTAGGATGATCCTTATTTGTTTAAGTATTGTCCAAACCCCAAATTATTAGGAGATGTATACACGAGTGACCGAGTCCGGTATTATTTCCTTTTGTCATGATCATGCTTGTGGGGGTCACTTTAGTGCTAAGAAGGCTTCTTTGCTAAGATATTGCGTGTGGATTCTATTGGCCTTCGTTGTTTAAAGACTCCCACATTCTTGTGTTACTTGTGAACGTTGCGAAGTGGAACCATTTCCGTAGGAACATGATGCCCTTGAACCCTATTTTAGTTGTTGAGGTCTTTGATGTGTGGGGTATTGACTTTATGGGTCCGTTTCCTAATTCTTTTGGTAACTTATATATCCTTGCCATTGTAGACTATGTCTCTAAAGTGTATTGAGGCGGTTGCGTGTAAGACCAATGACCATAGGGTTGTGATTGAGTTCTTGAAAAATAATTTACTTACATTTTTGGTACACGCGAGCTATAATTAGTGATGGAGGGTCGCACTTTTGTAATGGACCTTTTAGGCTTTTGATGAAGAATACGGTATTACACATAAGGTAGCTACCCAGTATCATCCTGAGACTAGTGGTAAAGTAGAGGTTTCCAATAGGGAGATAAAAACGTATATTAGAACTTGATTAATCCTTATCGGAAAGAGCTGGTCTTCTAGGCTTCTTGATGCCTTATGGGCTTGCCGTGCTTGTGTTTAAGACCCCCGTTGGAATGTCGCCTTATCGGCTTGTGTATGACAAGGCATGTCATTTACCTGTTGAGTTAGAACATAGAGCTTATTGGGCTGTTAAACGACTAAATTTTCACTTGACAAGGCGGGAGCCCATAGGAAACTCCAGCTCAATGAGTTGGAAGAGATTCGTATAGATGCTTACGATAGTGCTAAAGGAGTATAAGAACAAAATGAAACTTGTGCATGATAGAAATATTTTAAGGAAGTCATTTTCTCAGGTCAAAAAGTTCTTACGTATGATACCGTTTGCATCTATTCCCAGGGAGATTCACGCTCTCGGTGGACCGGTTCTTTTGTGGTCAAATCTTTTTTCCTCATGGAGTTTGTTGAGATCGAGACACGGATGGTAGTAGTTCTTGAAGTTTAACGGTCAGAGATTGGAAACCCTTTTTAGAGCCCTTTCCTACATGTGATATTGAGAGGTCCCTACGGAGGACCACCTTACCCTTGATTGACCATCGAGGCGATTGTATATTGTATATTAGTTTTGATTTCTCTCTTCACTGGGTACTATCTTTATGAATTCTCTCTTCTTGATTCCTCATGTTACTTTTTGGTATTGCTCTTTCATTAGAAACATTGAGGACAATGTTAGATTTAGGGGACATTATTTATATGTCCCTACTTTTGAAACACATGATAAATATGTCCTTATCTGATAATAAATATGTCTACTTTTTTATAACCTTATCCATTTAATATTAGATTACCTTACTACCCTCAACTCTATAATATTTTTCTTTATTTAAAATACAACAAATTTCTTCATCTACTACTTCACCACCACCACTAGCACCACCACCACCGTTTCCACCACCCAGTTCAACAACCACCACTGACCAATAGCCACCACCACTAATATTCCACCACCACTCCTTCACATAGCCACCATTACACCACCACTAGTCCTCCACCACCATTACACCACCAGCGGTCCTCCTCCACCACTAGTCAAAGTCGTCCCGCCGCCACCCTTACGCCACCGTCGCCGCCGCCGCCTTGCCGTCGCCATGGCCCTTGCCAATGTCGCCATAGCTGGTTTAGATATTTTTGGATCAACAATAGTAGTTGATCCAAATAAAAATAGAACCAACAGTATTTGATCAAAAAAAGGATCAACAATAGAAGTTGATCCAATTTAGTGGATAAACTTCCATTGTTGATCAGCTAAAATTGGATCGACAATGGAAGTTGATCCATGTAAAATTGGATCAATAATGATAGTTGATCCATGTAAAATGGAGTGAACTTGGCGTGAGTCGAACCACGCATCATCGACATGGAGTCGGTCATGCTACCATTGCACCACAAGTTCAACATTGGAAGAAATTTACATGATTTAAACTACAAAGCATGAGTTCAAAGGATCAACAACAGTAGTTGATCCCATATAGATGGATCAACAACCATAGTTGATCCAATATCCTTACTGATTCAACCCATATAACCACCATATTTCATTACGATCATTACATGTAGCTTCATAAACACCATGACTCAACTGACTTCAAAACCAATCTCTAAACCAGCTACAAACAACGAACCACCATTATACTACTATTTACATGACTAATTTCTCATTCGTACCTCTCCACCATTACCGTCACTAACAAATCACATTTCGGCACCACCACCAACACCAAAACAACGAGAACCAAAATCAGCGATACTTTATCCATTTGATTGGATCAGCAATGGATGTTTATACATTTGATTGGATCAACCTTTGGATGTTTATCCATGATAGTTGGATCAACAATGGATGTTTATCCATCTTTGATGGAAAAATGCTACCATTTAACCGATTCGGTTTGGATCCTGACAAAGAATTAATCCAAAGAAATTATGTATCAGCTTTAAAGAATTTTAACCTCACCATCATTAAGATTATTCTTACGAAATTCTACATAAATCCAATGTATTACAAAATTATAAGGGATTGTCAAAGATCGTTTGTATTTGTTTAGCAAAGTACAAGCACGATCGGGAGAGTTCAAGATCTCGTAATAGAAGACGGAGAAGTTAGAGCAAGTCTAGTCGGATCGGGTGAGTTGGTGCCAACTCGGTCATGGCAATATCTGTATCAACAAATCAAATCAAAACAACATCAACGATTCAACAATCACAATCAAAAACATCAAAACAAAAATCAAATAAATAAAATAAAAATATGCAGAAGCGGTTTGCCAGCGAGCGAGTGTAGATTCGACGGCTTCTTTTTACGTTCGGGCCCGGTTTAAACTCGTGAATGCTGATGATAATCACCCTTCATCTTCAAATAAAGACCTTAGAATCACCGTGAAACGGATGAAATCAATCTAGAATCGAGCAATTTCAAAATACCATCACAAATGCAGTTAATTCGGTCTCAATCTTGGATCGTAATCTCGATGATATTAGCATGATCTTCATTTCCACGGCTCTCTTCTTTCTTGTTCAATAGATGATATGATTCTCCATGATGCTCTTAGCACCCGATAACATTCTTATATACTCCCGATAATAGATTTCTTTCTTATTTGTGAGTTCTTCTGATTCGATGTTGTTTGTTACTTTCTCCATGAATTCAACCATTTCTTCGTATCTTTCTGCTACCATTTAACCAGTTGAAGTTTCAGATCCACCATTTAACTATTTTCTCGTTGATTGTCCGACAGATTTGAGTTGTATACCTAAATCAATTAGAAATCAATATAAAACGACTGTTTAAGAGTTGGGTGTGGTGATGTAGGTGGTGGATTAGGTAGTGACGGAGCTGATAATGGCGGTGATGAAGATAGAGGTTGCGGCGGCGACAACGAAGATTTACGGAGCTCGATTTGTTTTCTATGGATGAGAAATAAAGAAGATAAAAAGAAGCGAAGTCAATAAGGTATAAAGGTTTGGGTATATTTGGAAGTCTCTATATTATGGATGGGCCCCCATGGGCTTATAGATAAAAGAGGACAAAATTATTATGTGATAAGGATATTTGTATAGACCTTCAAAAGTAGGGACAATAATTCAATTACCAGATTTAAGTTTGAGGGTGGGGAAGAAACTTTTGTTAGCTTTTAGTTGTAATAAATAAACTCCAAGCCTAGAAATTTATGGTTATTAAGGTTGGCACTAACCAATCTAAGTGGATGGGAACATCTTGGTTGTAGGAGTTGAGGAACCAAACTGATTAGATGGAAACATCTAAAGAGTCTATTCATAAAAGCACGAGCTCGAGTGTTAGAATTAAAAAAACATGGTAGTTTCGCCATATCTCGTTGAATCCTTTTCACCTTCTATTTTTATTTTTCTTTTCTTTTAAGTGATTTGGTGGGGCACACGATTCAAGTTGTTACCATTGCTAGGGTGAAATTGAGTGATTGGGATACCACCAAAAAAAAAAAAAAAATTGAGACCGGACCATCGGATCAATCGGAATAAATTGATAAAGTCGACCACTTTGGTGCCCTTGTATATGCCGGTTGTGTTGACCTAGAGTTAGGATTATCACATTTGGTTCCCTTGTATATGCCGGCTTCTGTTGATATTAGTCGGCGGTATCTCGATCCATTAGGATAGGTTCATCCTAGTAGTGGCCTTGACAGAGATATGGGAAATGAGCGTTCACCTTAGTCAAACCATCTACGTTTTTTCTACATCCATCTTCTTAATCTTTCCATGTGATTGGTTGACTCCGGTTATGATGTCCGAAACTATCTAAGTAGAGCTCTGTGACTTATATATGAATTTTAGTATGCTTGAGTGCAAACTCGTGTACAACAATTGGAATTTCGCATCAGGGTACTTCCTCCTATAGTCAATATTGTATGCCAACCAAGGAGATTCTTTAGTGCCTTCCAAGGTTTTGCGTAGATAGCTAGGGTGCAGGTAAAGGTTTTGTGGGTAAACCTGGTAAAACCCAGGAGACAACTCTCGCCGCTAGGGCCACTAGCGGTTTAAACTTTTTGCCCACGTGCTAAGTGTAGTCATTTTTATTTTTCTAGATTAGATTTGCTCGAGGACTAGCAAATAATAAGTTTGGGGAATTTGATAGACACATTTTTGTGTCCGAATTGTCTTCGGTGTCTATTGTTAGTGCTTGATTTTGTACTTATTATGGTGTTTTTATGTTTGTGTTGGTTTTTTTGGTGAAATACACTTGTGTGGAAAAATTTGCTCGAAAAGTGCTATTTGGACCCCAGAGAAAAGTACTAAAGGCACCCTCATTTTGGATAAGGGCACCCCAGGAACCCCTCAAGGCATCCGCTTTTCGCACCCCCATATCTGTTAGGGGGAGGTCATCTTATTCTTTTCAAATCTGAAAAAATGGCGGGAAAACATTTTAAAGCATATAAAACTAACAACCTTAATTAAAAGATTCTTAATTTATTTCGGACCGGGATCTCCTTGAGTAATTAAGGAATAACTTTGAACAATAAAAGATAAGAGTTATTGTTCGTGTTCAAAGTATGTTGACATCTTTTTTTTGTAAATCCTCTTTCATATTTACAATCTTGGAATCGATTATACCACACTTCTAAACAAGTTTAGAATTGGTTCATCTGTATACCAAGACAAAAAAACTATGTGATTGATCAATTATCAAATCACAATCATGGGTTCACTCGGTTCTACCAATCACTAGGATCAGTTATACCTTCATATGGTTTGCTTGTGATCGAACACACAAGTTACCAGGACCGGTTACATCAGTAACCAGGATCGGTTACACAAGTCACTACGATCGGTTACACCAATTACCAAGATCGGTTACACCAATTACTAGGACCGGTTACACCACAACTCTTTTGTGATCGGTCACACCAATTACTAGGATCGGTCACTCCAATTACAAATATTGATCATACCATCTCAGGTGATTACTTAGGATCGGTTATACTAATTAAGTCATACGAAATCATATGTCAGGCACTGTGATTAGTTATACCAAGATACGTAACAAGTTATGATCGGTTCTACCAACTCACACATATTAGTAATCCAAAGATATGCAATGAATAACAATACCAATAAGCCTAGCGATTTACCTTTCGATTCATAAAACAAGTTCATGAATGTACTTCCTTTAAAAAAATGTAAACATTGTTTCCTAGGATGAAAACTTCACCTTTACCCATACACATAATCACAATAGCATTCATACGATTATGTCGATGTCATATATACGAAGTTCAAAAGATAAGCGTTATACTTCGTATTCTAATTCCTTCACACTATGATCATGTGATCATGTCTCACTACTAGAGTATAATCATTAACCCTTGCGATTATGTTTTCAATATAGCACGACTTGAAAGATACGTTAGGAATGAAATAGTTCAAGTCAATATTACTAACCTCAAGAGGAAGGATGATGTAAATCGTTTGTAGCTTGTTACTTCTTCACATACTTGGTCTTGAGTAATACTTGTATGTCTCGTAATCCTAGACTTTCTAGTCTAACCTATCTGGTTGTCTCTAGTTACATAATCAAGCGAGTCTTAGATGAGTTTTGATTCACTAAAATATGACAACCAAACTTGACATACCAACACTTGGTGGGTTCAACCGAGCTATGCTCTTGATTAGATTAATCTTTTAGTTACAAAATAACTTTCCGAATTCCACTATTTATAAGTTTTAAAGTCAACCACCGATATAAGTTATATCACAAAAATTTAGGTCATAAAATGAATAGTTTGAGTCACCCGACAAATTTTTATGTAGTGAGGCATACTTCGTATCACTAAACAAATATTTGATCACATACATATTTTGAGCCTTTTGGAAAATCTAGGGACCAAAGAGGACACATTTTGATTTTATGTGGTGTTGTTTTGGGAAAAAAAAAGATTATTGATGGATTGATGGAGTGTATTGAGTTGCGAGAGATTGATTTGAACAATAATTTTCTAAATCAAGTCAATGATCGCTCAAGTCTTGATCGAGTTATAGAGAAGATATCGGTTGGTTTTAGGGAGGGAACCATAGAAGAAGAGATGAGATCAGTGTAATTCTTTAAGATATAATTAACATGACTATTGTTAAACATGATATAACATATCACCTGGTTAAATATTTATACATGTTGAAGTTATATGATTTTATGATATTAGTGAGTGAAGAGGAAAGTGTAATTACATGGAGTCCATAAACTTACACACTCGCAATCCTTGGTCTTTGCCACTATCACATGCCTAATTATCTTTCTCGTTGTGAAAGTGTCGTTAAACACTAACTTTGTTATAGACCACCAAACCAAAAAAACCTAAATATTATATCCTCGTGTGACTTTTTTAATCTTCGTGTAAAATGTGCTAGTATGTTAGTGTTGAGTGTTGAACCAAGGTAAGTCAATTTTCAGGTTATAGGACTGTGATAATTATTTGATAATTGTGTCGTTGAAAAAGCACGAGATAACAATATTAACTCGAGGGGACTCGGTGTGAGAACATAAAATTATTAAGGTCGATTGCGGTCATTCGACAATATTAACTCGAGGGGACTCGATGTGAGAACATAAAAATTATTAAGGTCGACTGCGGTCATCCGGAAGTGTGGGGTTTTCAATGGGCATCGCTGTGGTAATCCAACAACAACTTAGGGTGGTCACCCATCCCAGATTGCTCACCCGAGCACGCTTAACTGCCAGAGGACAAACCAGTGGAGCCAATTGTGCTGAAAAGGCCTCGATGTTAGGAAAGGACAAACCAGTACTAATATTCCATTCGGCCAATTATTGCCGAATATCGGGGGTATTACAATACCACCACCTTAAATTGGAGTCGTCTTCGGCTCCAAAATATATATACAAGCCCGAGATCTCCGACGTTCCTCGCCCTCATGAGAACCACCTGGACCAACCCATCCAGCGTGCCTTCCCACCCTCGGCGGGTGAACCGTCGCCGGCTCTGATACCATTTGTAATAACCCGTCCCTCCACCGATAATGTCCCCACTTAGCCACTGCGGTCATCCGGCAGTGTAGAGTTTTCAACGGGCATCGCTGCGGTAAGCCAGCAATAACTTTTCGGGAGGTCACCCATACCAGAATTGCTCCCGCGCCCAAGCACGCTTAACTGCAGAGTTTTCTGCCAACTCTGGAGCCAATTTGCTGAAAAAGGCGGACAAACCATTACTAATATTCCATTCGGCCAATCATTGTCGAATATCGGGGTATTACAAGAATGATGAGGCCAGAGGGTCTTGTGACAAAGTCGACCACACTATAAGGTCTTTTAAGATGAGAGGGGACGAACTAGGAGTCTTGACGTCCATCAAGTGTTAATTGTACAGTGTGGGAACCAGAGATAACTTCTTTTTGTTTGTTTATTTGCATGACAGAAAATCACCACAAACAGGTGCATATCTTAGATCACTATGCAGTTTTTAAATTAAGGCCCGCTTTTGAACCACAAGCCTGAAATTTTTCCACAATGCAGATTTTTGGGCAAATTACAAATACAGGTCATTGGTTATATTTTGCTTCACAATAACAGATTTCCAGTCATGACAAAATTTAAGGTTCACCCAGTAAATGTTGGGTGACCATTTTATTGAGAATCCATATTTTTGATCATGACTTATTTATCAAATTTTAGGTCAAAACTTTGGTTCATGGGGTAAAGTATTTTTCCAGCGATCAAGTAAATTGGATTGCTAAGCAAATATGAGGTATGCAACATATTTGAGATTATAGTTTTAAATGTTAGAGCATTTAACAAGTGAAACCCACCAAACGTTGGTATGTCAAGTTTGGTTGTCATATTTAGTTCCAAAACTCTAGTCGCTTAATAAGTGAACTAGAGTCAACTTAGTTAGAATATACAAGGAACGATAGAAATATTGTGCTCCATTTACTCACGAAGACCTGAAGATGGATTGAAGACAACAAAGATATTATCCTTCACCTTAAGGATAGTAACTATGGACTTGACTTGTCCAATTTCTATCTTATTTCTTTCAAGTCATTTAGATTGAAAGTATAACATGCGAAGTTATATATGATACTCTAGTATTAGGCTTGGTAATTTTATATATGATCAAAGTGTCAAGGAATGATATTTAATTATGAAGTATAACATTTATCTTTTGAACTTCGTGAATGCGACATCGACATAATCTATGTAACTTGTTACTTGATTGTGTATTGGATATAGGTGTGATTTCATCCTAGGAAACTATTTTTCATCACATAAGTTTAAGAAAGTAGACATAACTTGTTTCGTAGTTGAAATAAATCAATAGGATTATGGTCCGATTTTCATTTCCAATGAAGATCAATTGATAGACCAATCCTTACCTAAGGTGGGAAATAAGATGAAACCGATCCCTACTTGTGTCGGGAGTCAAGATGGAACCGATTCCCTACCTATATCGGGAGTCAAGGTGTGAACGATCCCTACCCGATTATTTTTATAAGGTAGTACCGATCCCTACCTTTATATTCTTATAGGGTAGAACCGACCCCAACCTATTTGGGGAACTAAGGTAGACCGATCCATACCTCTATCTATCTTTATAAGGTAGAAACGATTCCCTTAAGCAAAACCAATTCCTATTGTCACGTACACATTAGGGTTTGTGTTATTGGAATTAGGGTTTGCTAAATAGGAAAGTTCCTGTTGTCGACATAATTTGAACATGAATATTATTCTTATCTTTTATTGTTCAAAGATATTCCTTGATACTCAAGGTGATCTCAATCAGAAATGAAAACATGGGGGGTACCAAAATACACCACAAACTTTTTCTTAGCAACCTGTATGTACACACTTAAATAAAATTCCGAGAGTTCAACTTAATGAATCTCAATCAAAGAATAATATTTAGAGTTATATATATTTCTCTCACAATTAGAACGTTTACAGAACCAAGTTCGTGAACCTAATTATGTGTGAGAGTACTTGGACAATCTCATAAATCAATATCCAAGAATCAATCAAGTTGTATCCAATAAAAAAGGATGGGTGTATCTACTTTGATTGATTTACATTACAACTTTGTGATATTTTAATTATAAAGATAAATAATATAATTTGGAAAGAAATAACACGGGCGCGAGAAATTTTGTTAGCGAGGAAACCACAAATGTAGAAAACCCTCGGGACCTAGTCTAGATTTGAACATCAAACTGTATTAAGACGCTACTGACACTAACATACTACCAATTAACTTGAATGGAATGTAGTTGAGACTAAATCAAACCCTCACTACAATTCAGTTACAATCGTGTTCCTTGCGCCTCTTGAATCCCAGCAGGAATCCGCGCAATTGATTCCCTTAGTTGGCGTCCTTTACAGCCTAAGAGTTGCTTCAACTCAATTGAAGACTTTAAACCAATCCGCCTCCCACGAGATAAGTCTATATGTGTGTTTTTCTTTTTGATCGTAGATCAAGGCGAGAATGGAAATCGATAGCAATAAACAAAGTTTAGCTAACCTCAAAATCCGGACTTATGCTTCCCGAAGAGCAGCCTAGATTATTATTCACCTCACAAGTATTAAACTTGTGGAATCACAAAGTTTGAGACGAAAAATAACTTTACGATTTCTATCTATCTTATTCAAGTAAGTAACTTAACAATCCAACAAGATCAGTATACACAAACTATCAAGATAAAAGATAGTTGGACCTGGCTTCACGAATCCCTATGAAGTCTTTTTAGTTGTTAAACCCTAAAAGGGTTTGAAGGAGAGGACGACTCTAGTTTACAACTAGGACACATAAAAGTAGTGTCGGATTCAAAGATCCCGTTGTGAGAAGTTCCTATTTTATAGACTTTCAAAGTATATGTTGCCTTAGGTTTAAGCTAAGATAGCTTTGGAACCAAGCAAACAATATCCACCGTTAGATGAATCTTGGAAACGAGATTAACATACCAAGATATACACTACGGTTAGGATGAACCGTAACCAAACCGTGTACAAAGACATTGTTCATAGACGGTTAGTCGTAACTAGCCGATTGAACTATAAGCTTAATCATTTTCATTAACACTTGAGACTTAAATTTTGAATCACAACCATAGGTTATAATGTGATCAATCATGTCTATATAGTGTCTTTAGAGTTTTATTCAAATGATAATTATCTCATAGAAATAATTTTATGTGCATCTAAAAATATTCGACAAGGCAAGTACGTGTACCGACTACGTGTACTCTTCCTTGTTCGTGACTATTTTGTCATGGTACATGTACCGGGTATGTGTACCCTTAAGAAAAAAATCGAGTTCGGGAACTCACGGAACTTTTCCGGTTTGCATACGGGTATGGATACCATACCCAGGTTACAAAACCAACGGGTTCCTTTACGGTATGCATACCGAGTATGCGTACCATTCTGGTTCACGAGCAACATACTTTTGAGGTATGGATACTAGGGTATGCGTGCCTAAAGGTTGCTGTCGACATATAACTACGCTGGTACATGTATTAAGTACATGTCTTGCTGACTCCGAACCTATGTGATTCTCCCAAAGTATGTGAACTTGTATGCATCTTATCATGTATCCACATTTACAATAGTTCTATATTTCTCTCTAAATCAATTGAAACATTCCCAAATAACATCAACTGTTCGAGGCTATTTTCGAATGATAATCTTGAATCACGATTTAGATTATGAACAATAAATTATTCTTTAGCGAAATTCATCAATTATGAACAAATGTTCATTAAGCACAGTCACATAAATTTAGAACTAATTACCAAGATAAACTTGACCCGAAATTCTTGATATGCTTGCAATAGTCTAATTAGTTATGTGACAACGTCTTGAAAACATTGAGGGTACAAAATACACCACCAAAGTTTTCCGTAGGAAATCTGTATGGACAAACTCAACACAACTCCGAGAGTTAAAACTCAATCAAGGAAAGTGTCTAGAGTTATATCTCTATCTCCCTTGTTATTAGAACGTTTACAGAATCGAATCCGTGAACCTAATTACAAAGAGAGTTCTTAGACGGTACCAAAGACCAATGTCCAAGGATTAACCAAGTCGTATCCAACAAACTAGGTCGGACGTATCTACCTTGATTGATCAACGCACAGCCTGTGATATTTCAATTATAAAGATAAACAATATAATGCGGAAGAAATTTTGTTAACGAGAAACCGCAAATGCGAGAAAAACAGGGACCTAGTCCCGATTGAACACCAAATCAGATTAAGCCGCTACGGGCACTAGCCTCGCCAGTAACTTGATGGGAATGTAGTTGAGCCCGAACTCAGTCTCCCACTGATTCAAGTACAATCGCGCTCCTTACGCCTCTTGAATCCCATAAGGACTCTGCGGGATTGATTCTCTTAGATGACGTCACACTAACTAAGAGTTGCTTCAACTCAATTGAAGACTTAAAACCAAATCTGCCTCTCATGATTAAGCCTATATAATTGATTACGATTTACGATTGAAACGGATGATCATATCAAACGTAAGATCTAGGTGATGGAAATCAATAGCAACGACACAAAAGTCTGGCTATCCTCAAAATCCGGACTTATGCAACCAGAAGTGCAACCTAGATTATTATTCACCTCACAAGTATAAAACTTGCAGAATCACAAAGTTGAGACGAAGAGAACTTTGTGATTTCCATCTATCTTGTTCAAGTGATAAATCAACACTCGAACAAGATCAAGATACTCAAGTTATCAAGATAAAAGATAACTGGACTTAGCTTTCTTAATCCCAATGATGTCTTTGATAGTCGCTAAACCCTAAAAGGTTTTCTGGAGAGGACAACTTTAGATACAACTAAGACACACCAAAAAGTAGTGAAAGGATTCAAAGATCCCAGTTGCCAAGAGTTCCCCTTATATAGACTTCAAAGCATAGGTTGTTTTTGGTTTAAGCTAAGATAGCTTTAAAACCAAGCAAACAATATTCACCGTTGATGAAAGCTTTGAATCTTATTCACATAAACAAGATATACACTCTGGTTAGGTAAACCGTAACCGAACCGTGTACAATGAATATGTTCAACATGGTTAGCCGAAACTATCCGGTTTGAACTTAAAATCTTAATAGTCATTTTCATGAATACAAAGACATTAATTTTGAGTCACAATCATGTGATCAAATGAGTCTAGTATTTTTAGAGAATTGATCAAATGCAAATCATATCGTAGAAATAATTTAATCGCATTTGAACACAATCGACATAGTTTGTAAATGTACAACGTACAAGTACATGAGTCGTTCGTGAATCGAATGAGTCACAGTACGCGGACCAGTTTGCAAACTTATGAGCAAAAACCAGTTCCGGAGTCGACAGAACCTTTTCAGTTCACAGACCAGTTTGCAAACTTATGAGCAAAACTAGTTCCGGAGTCGACAGAAAATTTTCAGTTCACGTATCGGTTTGCAAACTTCTGGTGCACAACTAAGTTCCGGAGTTGACATAACTTTTCCTGTTTATGAACCAGTTTGTAAACCTTAAGACTTTCGGTTCTGAGTTTACAGAACCTTTTCAGTTTTGCACTGGGTTTGGGTACTTAAACAGTTCTAAAGCATAATCTTGTATTGGTTCGCATCTTGGTTTGATACTTAAATATGGTTCCCTTACAACAGTTCCAAAATGGTTTGTATACAAATATACATACCTATCCAGGATCATGAAACACATAAAATTTCCCATGATGTGCATACGAATATGTGTATCACACAAATCTGTAAGTCGATATATAGTTACTCGCTTCGTGTACGAATACATGTAATACGGAGTTCGGACATATAATGATTATCTCAGTTTGAAAGACTGATAACACCATCTTGTATTAGAATATAGTATTTATATATTTTCTAAATCAATTTGAAACATTCTGAATAACACCAATGACACATATCAATTTCCAGGCTATTTTCGAGTGATAAAATTGAATCATGATTTGGTTCCGAATAATAAATTATTCTCCACCGAAATTGATCAAGTATGAACAATGTTCATTAAGTCATTATATTTCGAGAAATTCGTAAACTAAATAAATAGTTCTCGACTCGAAATTCTTGTCTATGCAAGCTAGTCTAATTAGTTACGCGACAAACGTATCAATGATAGAAAAGTGAATATAACTTGAGAAATAGGTGGTTCAGTCTTCACCTACCTTTTGTTGATGAAGTTCTCCAAAAGCTTAGTTGATCTTCGCCTTCAAACGGTAGAACGCAAATGACGACTGGTTCGTTTCTCAACTACCTTTATCCTAGACCAAGACTTAACTAATTGTAGAATAGAAATCAAGATATAATTTTGACAACAAGCTTGAGATAGCAACACTTGTGAGTTCGACCGAGCAATGCTCTAACACATCTCATAGATAGAATGATGAATATAACTTGAGAAATAGGTGGTTCGGTCTTCACTTACCTTTTGTTGAAGAAGTTCTCCAAAAGCTTCGGTTGATCTTCGAATTCAAACGATATAACACAGTGATGTCTGCTTATCAACTACATTTTCTATCGTAATCCGAGACCTAACTAATTGTAGACTAGAAATCAAGATAAATTTTTGATCAACTAATTTGACAACAATTCAAAATATCAATTCAAGATATCAATTACAAGATAATTGATACCCTAATACAATTTAAGATATCAATTGCAAGTATATCGCAAAGAGAAAGAGCCATAAACCATAAAGATACCAATTTTTGTTTATGTAGTAGGGAAGAATGATGGCATTATCCGGAATCAACTCCGACCATTTGATATGATTTTCTTCTTATTTGATAAAATTGCTCCTAAAACGAAGGAGTACTTTGCCCGTTATCTTGTATTCACATACGAACCTGGATGCCCTAAATCTCTTAGATTGATAATAAATTTAAAGTGATACTGTGTTGAATGATTGATGTTTCTAAATCGAGAATAGCAAGCCACGATCTAACCATGAAGATTTGAAGAAATCGCCAGCAAAGCGAAGAAACGGTCGCCCTAAATGGCGAAGAAAAATCGCCCCAAATGGCGAAGAAATACGCCAAAAGACATCAAAACAATAGAAATCATGTTTTATTTGATTAACTATTGACTAAAACTTAAAAATGAAAAGAAATCTTGCTCAAGTCTGGTCCTCTTGGACCATATCTGAGCAAGTGGTTGATGGAGGTTAGGCTTTTTTTCCCTTTGGAAAGAGAAAACGAGAGAGAAAAAGAAGGTCCCTTTTTCATATCTCGTCTTCAATAAAATTGGAAAGAGCAATCTTTATTTCTCATTTGACACCCATTCCTTTTGGTTAAACGATACTATATTTCCAACACCACTTATTATTACATAAATGAACCATAAATCAAGGGCGTACTTCCTGTACAACAAAAATAATAATTTTTATACTTCAAAACTAAAAAAATTATAATGGATTGTAAATCAAATGCATTTGTAAAATTTAGTCAAATCATATTCTCTAAACAAACTTACCAATCTCTAAGTCTTAATAAAATGCATTTATACCACCTTCCTAACAATAGGGTCACACATTTTCGTGTTGTGTTTTTGTGATTTTCAAAATAAAACTTACGCCAAGGATATCTATCCACTCTTTCTCGGACCGAAGTCGGTAGCCACTGACTGGTAAACAAGGCACAATTCTAACCAACCACCTCTCAATATGTGATGTGTTCCCCATCGTTTCTGATGTAACTTATAACGCGGAAGTATGTCTGGACCAGATAATACTCTTATTAAACTCATACAAACGATTTTGTTTAAAATTTTGTGCTAAAGCGAGTCACGGTAATTCTTCACCTTTTCAATTTCTTTTAGCAGAGAAAAAGAATTTCAAGCAGTAGAAAGTAGAGAGGTGTGGGATGAAATGTCAAAAATGAGATTTACATGAATTCAAAATAGAACAGTTGGAAATAGAGTCATTGACGACAGAGGTTGAGTGGCACAACTCAACTAGGGTCGGTCAGCCCAAGTTATGTCGCCTCGCGGAGTGCAAAATCCATCCCATAGTGGCAAACCCATCCACCTGGCGAAACAAATTTCTTTGTTGGTCCATTGCCATAGGATCCCTTTGACATGGTTTATCATTGCGGATTCGGCCTAGCAATCAGTTCTTCTGCCTCTAGTCTGGTGTAGTGACCCGAGCTCTATTGTTCTGCATCTTAAACCCTAAATCCCCTTTCATCATCCATTTTTTGGTTTTGTTTCTAGAGAATCGAATCAGTTATGAATTCAATACTCCGAAGGAGCAGTAGAAGTACTACTCTTCTGCTTCTCGAACACCATCTTCAGTCTTCTTCTTCTCCTTCTCGATTCACACCAACATTTAATCAGCAAAACCAATTTTTCTCTACTTTTTACTGGGAAATAGAGTGTCATCGGAATTAAACCCCACTTATAGTAGTGTATCAAAAGAAAATTTAATCTTAAACCAAATTCGCTTCTTTGCCTCTTCCTCCTCCTCTTATGTTGCTGCTTCCGATTATATCAATCTCGATGCTACCGAGAGACTAAAACGAGTCATCGAAGAAGAACTGGAAAGTGTCGAAGCTATGGCTGAAGTTGATCGCCTCAGCAATCAGGTAATGCTAGTAGTTCTATAACTCTTTTTCATCATTAGGGTTAGGGTTATCATTTTCTGATTGGACAAGTAGTTCTGACCCGAGTCACCGATTTTCTGTTTTGGTTTTTACTTGCTAGGTGATGATACTCTTGAGTTGGTGCTAGACCCAGAGGAATGCCCGTTTGAGGTGGTTGACAATCCCGGTGAGCAGACAATCATCTTGAAACGGATGTTTGGAGATAATGAGAGTATCCAAATTGATGTTGCTATGCCAGGAGGAGAAGACGACTTAGACGGTGATAATGAGGATAGTGATGATGGTGATGAGGATGGTCATGATGGCAAGGGTGAGCATGAGTTTAGTGTCCCTATGAAGGTGACTATAAGCAAAGGAGATGGACCTTCTTTGGAGCTTTGTTGCTTTGGAATTCCCGACGAGATAGACATTTATAGCATTTCATTGACGAGGCCTGAGTTTTCCCCTAATCAGATCCCTTACAAGGGTCCAGAATTTCTGTGAGTTTCTTTATCTCCATTTTTAATTTGTGGATGTAAAACCTGAGTAGAAATTTCAATTTCTAGTGTCAAAATCAAAAGGCTATATGAAACAAAAAGTGTGAAGTGCAATCTGTGTATGGTTTTGGTTGTCATAGTTAAGACTTTCCTGCTTATGCTCTATGTTGCTAACTTGGGATTTTCTTACTATGCTTCTCTCTGCAATATATGACGATATTATGCGGCAAGCTTCGTTGTCCTTCTATCCGTAATAACTTTGTAACACACACAAAAAAATCCGAATTTTCCCTCTAAATAACTGGTGAACTATGAATAGTTGTACCTCGTTAATAATCCTGTGCGGTGCTTCTATTTATGTACAGGGATTTGGATGAGAATTTACAAGCATCTTTCGGAGAGTATCTGGAAATGAGAGGGATTGATGGCTCTTTGGCAAATTACTTGCACAAGTACATGATGAAGAAACAAGGGAAAGAGTACAAGGAATGGTTGAAGAGCATGAAAGACTTTGTTGAGAGCTGAGAATTACATACTTTTAAGATTTAAAAGAAGTGTTTTGAGACAGGGTATGTATGCTTTTCTCACTTCTTCTAATATACTTATACATTGGTATATGTTTCAGTGTAGTATAAGGTTACTTTTGATGTCTATGTATCCAGTTCAGTAGCTCTATTTCTGCCTAGTTATTCACTTTTCTGGAGAGTTATGTGAAGATGGATAATGTTCAGAATATTGCAAGTCCATTTTCTGGAGAGTTATGAGAGTATGCATTTTCATTTTTCGAGATTTTGGTTTTGATAGAATACTGCAACTCCATTGTATAACAAAGTTCATTATACATGAGCATGATCTATGAATTGAATTACTGCTAGTATATGTTGGAAGTTCACCTTGGAAGTTCATGTACAACCCCTTTCCTCGAATATGTTTAGGATTCTTTCTGCCTTGACAATACCTCTCTTTGGATCAAAGAGTCCATACTTCCATGTAATTTCAGGCTCAAAGATGGATTTTGTCACTTCAGCGTGGATGGTTATAAGTAAGTCTAAGACTGTATCAAAAAAAAAATGAAAAAAAATGAAAAAAAATCCAGAAGACTCTGTAGTCTGTACACTGTAGAGTAAATCAAGAGGACTAAAACGTGGTGGTAGGTAGTGAAAGCTGCTGCTCACGCTATGTTCCCAAACACGGGGAGATTGCTCTTACGCAAACTGCTAAAGGCTGCTAGTCTGAAAGCAAAGCGAGCAACATAAAGAGTGGCTAGTCTTTGGCTCCCCGTTTAGATGAAAGAAAGTTTTGCAAACAAAACATGGAAAATCGTCAACAAAAAGTGACGTCATATGCTCCTCCATTTCAATAAACTTACAATAGAATGTCAATCACCTATTCACACCTCCATGGCTCCAAGACTCAGCTTTGGTGCTCTTTAACCGAAGGCGGAGCGAGCTAAGAGCATGGGTGTGTAGTTGGCACTTGCACACCTATCCCAGCTGGCTCCTAAGCCCAATAATGATTTTTTATTTTTTTCCCCTTCCTTTTCAATGATTAAGTTGGTCTTCCGATCTCATTTCGCACCATTAGCATGGGCAAAGAATTTTCTTTGCACCCCTTTTCTTAAAATCCGGCTCCGCCATTACAAAAAGATAAAACTGTAATTCTTCGGCTTTTGGAATTTTTAGATATTTACATCCTATTTTTATTACAACTTTTTTTTCTTCCAGGCGGACCGCCGAAAAACTTCCCAAATATCAGCCCTTTGCATAAGATATGTTTTGGCAGGTCTCATGATTTTTCGTGTGAGACCCATCATTTCTAAATAATTCATCGTCACTCTTTACTAGCGTTTATAGTATTGGGGTGTTCATTTTTATTGGAAAAATTGGCATCCGAGCGCAGCGGAACATGAGGACACAAACGACTAATGATGATTTGAAATAAAACATACTAATCTAGCATGCGAGATAAATAATTAAGACAAAAATAATAAGCATACAACCACGACACAAAATATGCGCGGTTCACCTTTACTGCTACATCCACGGCCAACACCACCACAAAAACTTTCATTATATTATGATCATTACATCATCCTCTTTCCACAACTCATGGGAGAAGATCCAACCAGAAGAGTTAACAAGACATACACGAGAACACCACTAAGAAAACTTTGGAAATCAACTCTCAAAGTCATTCTTCAAACTAGCCTCGTATCATCTCTTTTACATCTTCTTCACATTTGCTTGTAACATAGGAGAAACATAGAAACTTGATTTAGGACAAAATCTTAAAACCTAAACGTTAGAACACAAAAATCCCCTTTCTACAAGTTTTCTTTCTCACACCAGTATTGACATTCACGTTAGCGCTAGACCCCCCCTAACAAGGAGACCGAAAATCTAAACACAAGGTTTTACCACTCCTCTAGGTTGGATATCTTTATGCCTCAAATTATAGTCCTTTATATAGAGGAAAACTTGACCTCCATGTGTATTAGTATCCTCTGAATAGAAAACGCATAAACTCTTTTCTAATCCAGTTAAGAAACCTCAACATGGAAACAGACCAAAAATAATCCTTATGTTTTACTATTAATTCTTTATCTCGGATCATGATTTTAAGCATCAAACAGTCACAACGAAATTACCTTCATCTTCCAAGAGTTATTCACCATCTTTACATACCAAAAGAGTTCCTTTGAAGCCCAGACATGACTTCCATTCCATAAAACCATATTTTCGACCAAAACATCATGACATTGATAATAGTTTCCAAACCATTTTCTTCTTGAAGAATACTTGTGAAACTGGCAACGTTTCCAAAAACCATGAAAACCTTGCACAGACTCCACCATTGATCAATAAGAGAACCATCCAAAATAATAATCCTTGACTCCACCTAACTAGTAAGCTTATAACATACCGAGCACTATATTAGAAAAGAAGAGTTAACTTCAATATCATACGTACTCAGTACATGTCATGTTTACCGTGTATCTCGAAACAAACCATCGATATCTCCACCATGATTAACGAGCTTAAATCTTTAAGCGATTCTCAAAGTCATCACCAAATTCGAAATTATTTTTACCACCATTATACCTAAGATACTCACTTAGAATATATATTGTGTGAATGCCCTGCATACTTCCGAGATCAGGCACATTCTTGATATTACATGCAAGCCATCAAGAATATTTTAACATAGACTAAAAAAATATAAAACTATAATATTTCATGCATAACTTCGAAGCGTTGTTGGACTTGCTTCTACATGAGAACTCACAACCCCGTAATTTCTTCAAACTTTGTAACCCGATCTTTATAACGTAAAGTTACTAACACCATTCAAGAATTATATATGTATTCCACCTGAAGAATCAGCCTTCTTCTACATCCCAGACTGCATCATATAAATTTAATGAAGAACATAAACTTATTTCACCAAGTTGAACCTCTTATATGTAATTCACATCACAAATTTATATTTTTGTAGATACCGGTTGAAACATTATGTTCAAATATATTTCTCCATCCTAACAATAAACTATTTCCCAATACTAGGTTCAATCACACACTCTTGTCCAATCTATGACATCAATTGTTGAAGAAATTGACACCGGGCGTAGTGTAACACAAGATTACAAAGGGCTAGTGGTGATCTCGAACCAATACATACTAATCTATCATGCAAGAAAAATAATCAAGACAAAGTATAAATATTCACACAACCACAACATGAGATATGTGTGGTTCACCTTTAAGGGCTAAATCCACGGCCAACACCACTAGAAAAACTTTCATTATATCAAGATTACTAGAAATAACCCGTGCCATAATGGCACGGCATGAGACGGAATAATTTTTAGTTATATAATTTTAATAACTACCACACACCATGAGGCATAATTCTACCCATGAGAACTTGTACATATGAAAATCTTAATCCCAATAATTATAAATTTTGTTATGTTTAAATAATAGTTTAATAATTCCTCACGATATTCTCTACACTTAAAATAACATGATAAAAATTCCTCGTTAATCATTTTATGTTGTCCTTGCATGGGAATGCTCCGGTATCTCCAAAAAAACAGTCAACCTCGATATCCCGTTTGAAGAATAACTGGTGATCATTTTTTGATGGACGAAACATGGATTTCTCCGTTGTGGTGTTTAACTTGGCGAGTGTATAGAGCCCTCCCTCGTGGAGCAATGGCCCGAACTTCCATATCAATTTCTTAGGGACGATGTCGTGCATGGTATCTCCCTGTGTAGGATGTAAAGATTGATTAGAACGCTATTTTATTGTATTTTAAAAAAAAACATTAGTTTCATTTAGATCGCAATAACAATATACTCACGTTTTCGTCAATCATTAGTAAATCCAAAGTAGTGACTTCGTTGGTCGCCATGAAATCGATCTCTTCCCATTTCCTTGCAACGTGAAACTTGAGCTCCGAAGGTTTTTTTTCATCACAATCATGCATTCTCGAAAAGGAAGCAAACACGTTTTGGGTAACGCTTTTCTTGGGGATGCAGCTAATCATGTTTGACATGTTGATACTCTTAAGCTAAAAATTTCACCAAAAAATAAGTTAGAAATAAGTGAATGAGTGGGAAATATGTGAATGAGTGGATGGGTGTGGTTGAAGAAATACATTCCTCTATTTATATACACGTTCATTGAAAAATTGTAATAAGTGTAACTTTTAATTTTTTGGACGTTTTTTTCTGCCTATGATAGGTGAATATAGGAGCAGCCGTTTCGTTTCATGGTATGGACTTTCTACATTATTTATGGGTATTCATGATGGTGGGAGGGTAATCAAGGAAGTAAACATAAGAATGAAAGAATTAGAAGCGAAAAATTTGGCAAGTATTTTATTCAAAACGGTAAGCTTTAATTCTTAATTTGTCGTACATGTCCTAAATATTCGCCCATTTATGATGGACCACTTTGTAACGTTTGCCGAGTTGAAACAAACCAAAAATTCCTTCCTAAAATTAGGTAAGTATTTCAAATGGCGAGATTTAATCCTTATTAATTTAGCCGTGCATGCCCCAAGTATTAGCTCCATTTATTATGTACTGCTGAGTAGAAATTCATATCTTTTTAATAACATTTCCTTTTCGGTCTCTCTTCCTCTGGAAAACTGTTCTTATTCTTATATTATTCTCATAAAACAATCTTTATCAATCAACATGAGAAAGTGGTTTCAAAAAATGTAAAAGTTTTGAAAAATGGTTTTGAAGATTCTAACGAAACAATCTTCCATCCGCTTCCAAAAATGTAAAAGTTTCTCATTTATCCATAACCCGCCACATGAAGATCATCCATTCTTCCTCTATCTAGTCCAAAGTTTCCTCGAAATAGTTTGTGAGCATTTTTTATTCCCAAAGAGATTTCTGCAGCATTCTTTTCTAAGTATATATTTTTCTAAAGTTTTTTGTTCTTTGGGTTTTAGATATGGCAACTCTAATGTTATTTTTGTTTTGCAGGTTGATTAAGGTTGGCTTATTCGATTGCCATTTTTTTTTGGGTTTTACATATTACAACCCCCAAGGTATTGCACTCCACGTAACTTTCCTCACCTTATTCGATTGTTCCATTTCTTCAATAAGTACAATGGAAATTATGCTTTGTATTTTTGAATTTTTCATGAGTAGAATACAAATTATTCCTATTATTATTATTAAAAATAATACATTATTTGTGTTTTGAAGATTGTTGAAGATTGTCAAACTTTTTTTTTTTTGAAGACATGGTTGAAAGTTATTGTAGCATTTTTTTTTTTTTGTAATGCTACCATTTAATGGATGTAACCTCTAATTGAAGAGGAAGTAATTAAGAGGGCTAGAAGGGGGTTACAAACACCACAGACGCTAGATGTCTTTGGCTAGGATGAGACTGGGGTGGTCGGATCACATGTTTGTCTCTCAAAATGTTATCCGTCCGTCCAAGGCTTAAAAACCCATCATGTTTTGTATTATAGACTAGGGTATGACCCGTGCCGTAACGGCACGGGTTTTGGATCATTAACGTTGTTCGTTGTTGTAGAATGTGGACTTGCTAGCTTATTCCATGTTTTATCAACAATTTTTTATATAATCGGGGGATATTTATTTTTACTGGTAATATTGGTAAAGATATTTCACGCTCTTATTTAGTTTAAGATTTATCTATATATAATAATAAACTCCACAAAGTTTTTTATGTCTTGCATATTCCCTTTGTAAATCTAAATTGGCATGATTTTTATTATAATGAAAAAGGCGGAAATTAAAATTGTTACCTTTGAAAATTAAAAGCAAAAGAAAATGTATCATAATGAATAACTAAGTGAGTAAAAAAGCGTTAACCACCGTGCAATTGTTGAGTATAAGAACATTCCAGCCTCCTGTCAAGAAAATATATTTCCTCCCCTAAGCCTGATCGTCATAGATCATCTTTCAAACTTAGATTACCTAAGTTGTCACATTTTCTTTTTCCGCCGGATAGCACTACATCATTTTAATTTTAAAAAATGAATTTTTTTTTAAAACATTTGATCGATAATCAGGGAGTTTGAAGTTTGAAATTTCACTTGGAAGAACCGGTTAAAATTAGATCAAACACCCATGTAGGAAAAAGGGTAATATGTTGGGTGCGGTTTGACCCATCACTAAACTCACGTTTTAGCTGAAGGTACTGTTTCAGTCGACGTGATTTACTATTTTCTTTTCAAGATAGTACTATTTAACAACTCCATTATTATTTTATTTTTGAAAGTATTATTGTAAAAAACAACGGAAACACTAATGTTTTTTTTCTGTAATGAATCCATCTTAAGAATAAATAATCTCCAACAAATTCAGTTTGAGTTTCTAGGATACATCTAATTTTCTATTTAAAGTGCACATCTTATAAGGCTATTTTTTTAGCGCAAAATATAGCACTCTCGGAAACAATTGTCTAGATTTGGAGAAAATCAAAATAGCAAATGCAACACTGCAAATATTTAAGAACAATATCCAAGGCGTTATATTTAAACCTTAACAGTGGATAGATTGTAATCATTGGGAAACAAACTAAGATGACTTCTTGAAGATTACATATACACAAAGAGCTAAGGATTTACAAAGAGTATAATTACAGCTGATATTGATATCCCAATCATCTCCCCCTTAAACTGATGGGATACGTTTGTCGAGGTGCCACTGCTAGGTTCATGTCCTGCTCAAAGTGTATAACTGAATTAGATTCTTGTGAAATCCCATTTAATACGATAGGTTTGTCATCCTTTAAATACACTTACTCTAAAAAATAATTTTGCATTTCTTAAAAATCTTTACTTTGACCACAGTTTCGTATTGATGATCAAGAAATTAACACCTTGATGTAGATTTTCACCTGCATTTCTTTCAAATATTTTACAGACGACCCTCACTGGCTAAAGTCAAACTGAGTACACCAATTATTTGACCCCAAGCAATTCATCGCCCGCATTCGATTTAACATTAACTTTAATAAGAGACAACAAATGAAAGGGTTACAAAAAAGGTACACAATAGAAGTTGCTTACATTTTCGCGACTAACAACGCATCTAAACTGATAACCTCAATACACTTCAGTCAATTTCATATCACTTACGGGTGATCCAATAGGGATCCGGCATGGATTTCCTTCGTCAATTTCATGAATTCGGTTGATAGCGTAAGCATCATCCAGACCTTGGACATTTTCCAATATCACACCAAATAATGCCAACCTGCACAACACAATATCGACTTCCGATGAGTTAAATCTGGGGAAAAATAGTCTACATTGCTGCCACAAACAAACAATAAGAAGAAACAATCATATCTTGGTTCATCCCATTAGTAAGTATCCAGTCGCAATATTAATATTGCTGCCACTATATATTCTTTTCTATATTTAAATGCTCATTAACAAAACCAAAGAATAATTTGGAACTTGAAGCAGCAGAGTCAAAAACAACTCAAGGGAACATATCCAACATCTTATGTAAGTAGTCACTACCCATGCCTAAGCTTCCAGTATCACCGAATTAGGCTCGTGAAGAGTGATCATAGACACAGAGACCATGGATGTTGTAGACGGTCGATATCTATAAAACACGGACATCGGACTACGAATAATAAAATTCCCAATGCATCGATAATCCTAACAGTGTGCACAATATTAATTCTGTAAGGAATGACATTTTCCAATCTCCAACTTTTTTTGGCAGAAAAATTCAAAAATTATCTCTAATGGTTATCATTGACCTGACATTAAATTTGACAAACAACTCCATGGTCATGTGCCTGCAAACAATATCTTTTGGTTCACAGACAATATTCCCTGGCTAAGTGAATAGTGAATAGTAAAATATCTTAGAGCAGTTAAGTCCAAATTCCATCAGATTAAAAGGGTAAGAAGCGAAAAGTGAATTGCATAAAGAAACTATAGCAAATGCCAGAGATGCTTATCCATTAAGTTCTGCAGAACAGATCCTCAATTTCCCAGGATGTATGTTCCGATTGACAATAATGACCGTATGAGTAAGAACTTTTGCTTGATAGTGCGTGCAAACTAATAACGGGTCATTGTGTATAATCCACAACTAATAACTGGTCACTGTGTCGACGGACACGAAACACAACCCACTTGAGTAGCAATAGATTTCTTAACATATGGTATCTGTTTAGATGGTCGTTTTCATCTTTGAGCTTAGACATTCTTCAAAGTATTTGGTGGAAGTACTATTCAAACCAAAATGTAAAATAGCGGAAATAAGAAAAAATATTAGTCACAGGCACATTGTACTATCCATTGAAACCAAAACTAAAAAGGATCTTTTCGTCAAATATACATATCTAGCAATTTTGAGGTAAAAAAAAAAGTGAAAAATCTACAAAATCCTATAAAACTTATTAGACCTTCGTATTTGTTAGATTAAGACATTCCAACAACACCCTAAAAAACAAAATTCACTACGGATGAAGAAAAAAACAAATCAACTATGAAATATTATTTTATTAAATCCATTCAAGAGAAGGACACATATTAAGGGAGATTGTAATGTGTTTTTGTAAATTATGAGAACTTGTATTGGTCCAAATCTTTTTTTCTAGAACTCAACAAATTTCTAGAACTTGTATGTGCCTAAACTGTATATCTCAAGACACATATTAGTTGCTCGATCACGGCCGTCCTTTACATTCATCTCAATGGATGTAACTTGATTCCATCAATGTATAGGTTTTAAAATATTCTCAATTGTCTTTCCTACATTGCAATATGCAAAATACTGGTGGATAGTCCTCATCATTTTCATTTGATATGGTACAATTGAGATGCTGCTGCATGCTCACAATTCACATTAAAGTATGTTAAGTGGAGTCATTTCAAAGATCTTACCGGTAAGGTATGTGTTTGCACTATTTCAAAATCAATAAAAGAGAACTTTTAGGGCGGCGTTTTCACTGTGGTGAAATCCATAGGCTTAACCTCGATATCCCACTCAACAAAGGGGAGTCATTTCTAGTAAGGAATAAATTACACCCTCATGCAGGAAAAGTTCAAATTTTCAAATAAGCTTTCTAGGCTCCATGTAGCTAATCTCCTGCGACAGCCCAAAATGTTATATTTGTTGGAACCTAACGTAAATAAAGTTGTCATTAGATAGTATTTGTCATTGGCGTTTACTTACGTTCTCATCTAGAATCAAGAGGTCCAAGCTTGTGAGCTCATTGGTTGGTGCCAAACTGCCAATACCATTCCATGTGCAAATGATGACCCCAGTCATCCATACTTCCCCTTACACCATGTTAGTTAGCTGATTAAAGGTGTTGGAGCAGCTACATATGATTTCTTCCGCCATTGATGGTTACTATATGGTTCGTAAAAAGTATATGATCAGACATAGTGTAATAGGTAAATCAAAATAGGGTAGAGAGATCGATAAGTATAAAGCATTTGGTCGAGCAAATACATCAATTACAAATTAAGATACCTGTTGTTGTAGAGAAGTATGCTATAGCAGTAGGTGTGGGTAGTTTGAGCAACAAATATGATTCGCAGTGAAACCTAGCGCAACTTTGTATAGGTTTATCTTTGTTCGTTAATGGTATTTATCATGAATTAATTTTGGGAGCAAATAACGGGAATTTGTAACGTTTATGCTTTAATATTGGAATCTGTAACGGGCGGTCGTATAATGAAGGCATTTAATTATTGGATGGGATTCTGTAACTGCTAATGCTTTTGTCAATGAGGGGATATTATCATCTTAAAAACACATATTATTGGTTCAACTAGCTTTTGGATCATTATCTTTAGATTCTTGCATTTCTCTGTCAGGTGGCCATTGAAACATGGTGATATTTCACAAGTACTGTTTGGACTTTTCCGATCTTGCGGCTGCTTTCCCTTGGACCATGGACAATCGAGATTCTCCCAGGCCCTTGATCTCCTTCAAGATGCGCGAGTAGCCGGCATTTAGCTTGGTGTAGACACTGTCTTCGATTTTCATTTGGGTCGCTCACCTGAGTTGCCTCTTTTTGACCCGCTGGATTGTTCTACTGATTTGTGTGTGGGGACGCCGAGTCGAGCTCTGGGATTTTCTCGTTGGATCTTCTCTAATCTTGCATGTTTTTTTATGATTACTCGAAGATCTCCTTCAGTAGCATGGATGGTGCCGTGGATCTCGACAAATAGGGGGCTCATCCTATCCATCCCCCACTTGTAGCTGTTGATGCTAACCACCGGATCCACATTTCCTATGGCTTGAAAGATCTTGTGCCATCTATCAGTGTATTCTCTGATTGTTTCCTTGTACTTGATTGCTTTAGCGAGAAGAGCTTATCCATCCGGTGTTGACAACCTTATTATACATTTAAGTTGCCAAGAACTTCTCAATGAAGTTGGTCAAGAATCAATAGAGTTTGGCGTGAAGTTGCCGAACCAAGGCCGGTGCGGATCCTCTCAAACTTGAAGGGAAGTATCTCGCATAATATGGCGTCATTCTGTAATTCCATCGTGCCATCATTCGATTATAATACCGAAGATGGGCAATGGGATCGCTAGATCCATCGTAACACCCTAAGGCCTGAATCGACATTTTCTCGGAATGAGAGATTTGGCTAAGTGCTGTGTCGGTGGACTAGTGTTCGCTTCCTTCATCACTTGCCCAACCTGCCGCCTCCTTGCCTAGATTTTAGCTGCTTGATCTCTGCCATCATCTCAGCACGAAGATCCTCCATTGCCCGCTGATGTTCCTCTAGAATAGATGGTCGCCCTGGCCTCGGGGGTGTCACTTTATCGAAGTAGTCCGAGTTATCGGTATTGTAACTGGTCGGATCTTCCTCTTGCGTCCCTTCGGTTCAATGGCTCCCGGGGTTGTTAGCAACCACCATTCTTCGATCTTGATTCAAAGCATTGGCGACATAGAGTTAGCTTAAATGCATGGCTGATTTTCCAACTCCCGCTATGGATAATTCTCTTTGAGTTGTTGGTTTTCCGAGCTAGCAGAGCTACCGCGTCTCGCGTATGTCTTTGGTTCTTTCTCAATTCTTCAAGCTCCGCCATCATCGAGCGGTGATTTGATCCTTGATTCGGCGTTCCTACTCAGATCCGTCTGGGCCCGCTATCGTCGGGTCTTCATCGAAACAATTTGTATCAACGGCTCGTGGATCCATCTCGAGTGTTTCGATGTTCCCTGCTGTTTCTTTGTGCGGGTTGATTTGTTATTAGGAGTGGTCGATCGACGGAGGGGTATGTTCTGTTCATTGGTGAACGGCATCCCATGAGAGGTTGTTGCATCGACTCGCCAACCCTTCACGCCTGTTCATGGTCGGGTGGAATGGTCGCTATGAGGCTTCCACTATGGATGCCCGGATTTTGATGCTCCGGCTTTGGCTGCCGCGCCTTTACAGAGCTCCCACCGCAATATCGTTGGCATCTAAAGGCCTCGTGCTTTCGGCTTCTATCCCGTCTTGTCTACGGCTTTGAGGCTTTTCACCCTTTTGCTTGCTCCTAGTCATAAGCTGGTGTCGTCCCAGCGCCTCTTTTGATGAGACCTTTGTTTTTCCTACATCTTTGTTCTTCTCCATTTCGATATCTTCCGCAAAGATAGAGAGTACACAAAGAAAGTGGGGTCCACGGGGAACCTATTAGTAGAGTTACGGAAATCAGACCCCGAAGGTGAGAAGAGATTATCCGGCTATTATTCCCCTCTTCAGAGGTATCGGATCTCTTGATTACCCCAAGTTTATTTTAGGAAACGTAGACATGGTAAAAAGTATGTGGACGAAGATGTGGTTTAACTAACTTCTTTAAAATCGTTTCTAAGGTGCGAACCTCTAATAAATGTATGAAATGAACATGGATCTATACGTGGGTCTTATTTTCAAAGATAAAAGCTCAAAAACACTTTCGAAGATGTAGATCTACTGAGATAGACGGGATCTATCCATAGGTTTTACTTTTCAAAGATAAAAGCTTTAAAACGCTTTCGAAGATGTAGATCTACCGAGATAGACGTGGATCTATCCATAGGTTTTACTTTTCAAAGATAAAAGCTTTAAACCGCTTTGAAGATGTAGATCTCTTGAGATACACGTAATTTATATCCCCTTAGTTTTAGTATCCCCAATTGTGCGTTCATATAAATAGAGGAGGAAGAATGAGTTCGATATAAACAAATGGTATAATTAGTAAATAAAAAGAAAGTGAGATTTTAGTCGGTCAATTCACTCTCTTTTAGCTGTTGCTTAATGGATGGTCAAGACGGTCAAATACGGTTGATCCGTTGACCGGGCACCAAACTCAAATTTGGACAAAGTTAGGCACCAAACGCAAAGGTATCCATCGCATAGGCACCAAACTCAAAATTTCCCTTAAAGTTTTCATACACTTCATTTTTGTGATTTTAAACATGTAGAAGAAGTCAAAGTCTGGAAGTGAAATTAGAAAAATAATGAAAAATAAAAAATTCTATAAAGTGTAAGATATTTGTACCGACTTTGGTTACTTGGTATCTTAAATGAAATAAAAGAAACTCAAGTATTAGATGATATCTACATAGTAAAAGATAGGTAATGGACCAATTATTAGTCATGGTATCTTTAGATGAAAAATGTAGATGAGTTCCTATGCACTAAGCTCTCTTAAACCAAGATAATCTTTAAAAAACTCGACAATTTAGTCATCGCAATCACATATGTGCATATGAACCACATCTTCTAGAAAAATTAGACTTGTACCTTTCTGGAATACCAAAACTCTTCATTTGCATCAATGATAAAATGCATGCAATGAAAATTTGTGTAGTCCCGACACATAAAGATATAGTGACGCATCCCACAAAAAAAAAAAAATTGTATCATTGTATTGCTCCCTAAATCGCTTTCTTCATTGCTTAAAAATAATCTCTTGAAATCGAAAAATGAAAGATTATAGGTGAGTTTCAATAAGCCAGTTCCGCGTTGCTTGTTTTGAGGCTTCTTAAATTTCAGTATTAGCAAGATGGTTGACTATGTATAAAGAATTTAAGATGATGATTGCTATCTATTCATTATGATGATGGTTAAATATGATGGTTGACTATGCCTAATATCTAGATAGCAATCATTCATTATAAATTAGCAAGATGGCTGACTATGTACAAAACAAAAAATTGAGCTAATACAAAACAAACAAGCACTCAAGAAACTATGATTTCCAAAAATTATTTTTCTTAATTTGTTTTTTCCTATAATTAAAAAAAAACATTGAAAATGTAAACAAAATCCTAGGTTAAGGTGTAATATCAGTTCAAAACCAACATATTATCATTGGTTGATCATGGATATCAAGTGCCTAGAGTTTTTCAAGAATGAAAATTTAAGCATAGGACAACAATGAGATTTATTTTGATAATGAACACATATCTCATTAGGTAGTCATGGTACTTTTATTATTATTGTAACGTGAATAAAAATAAAATCGGTAATGTTTGGAATTAATCAGGGGATATTGTAGAATTTTGTCTCTACAAATCACATAAACTTTCTACAAGTCTCCTTTTTTGTCCCTACAAATCTCATTTTTGTTTCCACAAGTCACGAAGACTCACTAAAATACTCTCGAGAGAATCACTAGAAATCTCTAGATTTTCAGAGAATCTCTGGGAGTCCCTCAAATTAAAAATCTATGAAAGTCGATAGAAATCTTATTTCACTACCACCCTGTTAGTTAAAATTTATAGTAAAGAAAATAAAACTAACACAAATGACTCTTTATAAAACCTATATATGTATTAGCGTATGACCATAAAATGAATCGGCACGGGTTTTGATCGATTATTGCAAAATGTGATGTTATATCAATTTACTCGATGTTCTCTATTAAATATCTAATTTCATCGTATGTTTTTTTTTCTTTTCGGTAAAATTAGTTCAGATACTACGTTCATATTACTTAGGATTTTGTTCATATTACTAAGTTCAAAATCCTGGGTTCATAAATTAATACATGATCTTGAAATCAACATATTACTTGATTATGGCACGGGTTATTTCATTAGTTGTTAGTGTGATGGACCTGATGGTCGATTTATCAGCAATGGAATTGGCAATGAAACCTTTTTCCATCATTGTTTTTCTGTTTCTGAAGTTGTAGAATGTGATGGTCCTATTGATATACCGCCAAATTATCACTTACCGTTTTTCTACCCATTGCAATCATTCAATGATGTCTGTGAATGCAGTTGAATTATTTCGGTTTCTCTGTAATTTTTAGTATTCCTACTTATAATTAAAGTGAGTCTCCAAAAAGTTGTTATTAATTGGTCAGAGTGCCAATTGGTATACGTTAACCCGGAAAACTCAACTACATCTATGTCTCCTAGTAAAGAAAGCCCATAGTTGCTCTTGTTTTCCGTCATTCGATTTTAGGCTCCTTTTGTCATTGCTTGAATAGTTCTATCAGTTTTATGTGAAAAATAAATTATTGAAACTCACCTATAATCTTTCATTTTCTGATTCCAAGAGATTATTTTTAAGCAATGAAGAAAGCGGTTTAGGGAGCAATACAATGATACAATTTTCTTTTTCTCAGGATGCGTCACTATATCTTTATGTGTCGGGACTACACAAAATCCTAGGTTAAGGTGTAAATCTTAGGTTAAGGTGTAATATCAGTTCCATTTGCAAGTTTTCATACCATTCATATTTAGACTGGGTCTCTTATTTACTTCTAGGTCTCAAACGCATATGATGATAAAGAGCAACTCTCTTATACATGTATCAAATTAGAGGAGGAAATTTCTTTTGTTTGGATATGCAATTTTATTTAACGCGATTCTTTCACTACTTAGTTAAGACAATAAGATTGTATTATTAATTTGCAAGGAAAAGCATATTTGGCATATGATATATGCAATATCATCACGCGCGTCATTTTTCACCGCTAAGAAAGATTCAAGGATGCTTCGTATCATTAATATCCAAGGGAATCTTTGTAGGATTTAATGTTTACATTTTATTTATTTATTTATTTTTATTTTTTGTGACGTCGTAAGTCGGGCGTTTTTCATATGTTAGTTTAAACCATAAATGTATCGTTATCATTCTTTATCAAGAGGTTTCATATTACAAAGATAACGTCTCTCAAACCTAGAATATTGTAGGGAATAATGACGTTTAATGGCCGTAAAATGATAGTAGTAAATTATATTATCCTAACCGATTAATTTTTTTACCATGAGTTCAAGTATTACTAATGTGTAACCATGCCAATTATACATTGATACAAGCAAAAAGTCAATATTTGTATTTTAAAATCATTAGCGGTTCCAAAAATTAATGTAGATATAACACTTTTTAAGGATATGAAAGAAGGATTCCTAACTCGGATTCAACATTTTGAATTTCGAAAAAAAAATACTAAACTTTTTTAGCACAAAATGACAATCTATTTAAATGATGACCAATTTGCATTTGTAATTTGGAATGCAATCGACAAGTTACTTTTATTCAAACTGGAATTTCTACGTGTTCCCTCTTTGGGACATTAGGTTTTCGAGTTTGTTGGTATTATTTGCAACAACAATGAATGGATGGTTATCTCAATTACCATAAATGAAAATGGGTGCAGATCCCAGTGTACACACTTATATTGGATATCTTAATCACCCCAAAAAAAAAAAATACTTTATGATGTATATATGTCAGTGTACATCCATGTGGACATCCTAATCGCCATTTAACAAGAAACCGATACGGTTGATGTTAATAGTATCGATCAAAGCTTGAATTCAGTTTGAGAAAGATTACGGTTCCCAGTGGTTCCCACGCTTAAGATCTTTGTAGTCTCACGAGAAAAAAATATCTAACCAACACAAAAACAAGTCATAGCCCCGTGCCATTACGGAATCGGCAATTCCAGACTTCCAAAGAAAAAACATAAAAAATTAAAGAGAATTTTTCATTTCCTTCGTCATGGTATTAAAGAGAAATTAAAATACAAATAATATCTAGATGTATCGAAAAGTTTGCTTCACTTGGTTACATTTAAGATGATGGTTGACTATGCCTAATATCTAGATAGCAATCATTCATTATAAATTAGCAAGATGGTTGACTATCTACAAAACAAAAAATTGAGCTAATACAAAACAAACAAGCACTCAAGAAACTATGATTTCCAAAAATTATTTTTCTTAATTTGTTTTTTCCTATAATTAAAAAAAATATTGAAAATGTAAACAAAATCCTTACATATTTTTTTCCTTATTAAAAAATATTATTTCATGGTTAATAATTAATAATTAATTAAAAAACAGAGAAAATGTAAGCAAAATCTTTACATATTATTTTCCTTATTAAAAAAATATTATTTCATGGTGTTTGTGGGTGAAAACCGTTTCTACTGATTTTGGTAATTTCGGGTGTGTGGATGGGAAACGAATCTAAACCCTAAACAATGAACTACACGGGAGTACTTTTGATTCGAGAGATCAATCTGTACAATCCTGGCCTAAACCACTCCATCAAATGGCCTAAACCAAGAAATGGCCGTTCCAGGCTTTGCTTGGTCACAAAGTGAAGTAGAAGGGTTGGCCTTAGGGAGGGAAGCGAAGAGAGTGTTGAGACCATAATCGTTGATTCTGATGGTGTGGTTGTTTATGACTTGTATCTGAAAGTAGAACTAGCTAGCAGGATGGAAAGCTACCAGGTGATTTCTAGATATTGTGTTGTTGCCGACCAAAACTTGTTGTTTGGTGAAAATAGGTGAAGCCTATTTATACAAGTCATATTGAAACGTACCCTGGTCTCGTAGGAAGTGGAAACGATTGAGTGGTGGAAGAATAGAGTAACGTGTGTGATTGACGTTATGCTTCCATGATGAGGAAGTGGTCGTGTAACCATCAGTCATTACGCTTCCATGATGAAGGAAATGAATTGTTTACACTTGTTACTTTTCACCACCACTAATTGTCCTACTTCATGACACTTTCTTGTAATCGGGCGCATTGCACGCCGCATGCTATAAACCGATGACCAATACCCTGATGAGTATCCCCGAGTTTGTGACATGTTTGATGTCTCGAGTGTTTTCGTGGAAAACTTGTAGCAGGTTGTTATGTGTGGAAAGTCAAAGTCAAGAGACTTTGCCATAGGAAAATAACATGTGATGCTATGATGCGCGTCGTTTACACAACAAATTAATAAAGATATTTCCCACTAATTAACTGGTAATATAGCGGTAGTAAGAGATCGTTCCCACAGAGATGTGTAATTGATAGGTTATTTAGTTCAAAGCAAAGTAAAGTAAAAGACAAATGAGGGATTGGATTAAAGTGAAATAAAAAGAATAACAAATAAAAGAAGGATGATTAAGGAATCATTTCATTGATCACTCGGGAAAGAAACTTAATAAAAGTACTTGTTTATTTCTTGTAGAATTTCCATTATCACCAACCGTAGAATAGCAATAAGCTCTGCTATCCCCGGAATTTCTGTTGCCACTTTGGATATGGAAGCGCTCGACTACTGATTCTATCCATCTCGAGCCACCATGAATAATCTCTCAAGATGTAACCCACCGGATGCATTACGTTTTGTGAATTAGGTTGATCCTAGCATCGACGCATAAGCTCGGTCTTCTTACTAGTGTCATCTCTATACACAATTGCTTAACGTAATCCCTTTGTCACTTTTTGTGATGTACTACTTGTGTATGGAATTGAGTGACTATTACACGTATCACCAATCAATACTAGTAGAAGAATTACTACCAAGTTAATTCAAATGGCCGGTTGAACAACCCAAAGAGTAATCTTAGACGATAAAAATAATAGAGACAATCGACAAGAAAAATCAACTTAAAATAAACTTGTAAAAAGAATTAAAGTTTGGCAAACCAGGACTTTGAAATCATACCTTAATCAAGAAAAATTCAACTACACATGGATTTACTAAAACCCATGAAAATATATATATAGAAGAAGAAGAAAATAGATTGGTTTCCCCTAATGGGGTTAACCTAGATATGAAATAAAACATTTCCTCTCTTCTATTTTCTCGGATTTTCTCTCCCAAAAAGTTATTTTTAATCTGTCAGAATAAGGCTATTTATAGGCCTTCACCGATCCTTCTCGTGAAAATCTTATTTGATAAAGATATAAGGCTTCGGTGACCAAGAGTCGTGGCTTTTCTAAATTAAGTGAACTTGGTATGGTGCGCCATGGAGTAATAACAATAACTATGTGAGTACGGTTTCGATTGGCTATAACTATAGCGGACCCATGTGTCATCTTAGCAGGTGATTATAGATCCAAATAGATATGTGAAACTGTACCAGATTGCCACTTTCACCTTATACGCGTGAGAATAATTCTCCAACAAATAACTCTTTCTCTCAGTTCTGATAACTCTCAAACTCCTCCGTGACTTATCTTCCTCGACTGAATTTTCGGTCAAGAATCTTACACAAACTCGAATATCCTGTTTCTTTCCTCTCATCATTGCCATGAATGGTCACAACCAAAGTCTCACAACAGACTCAGAAACACGATACCTATCCAAGCTCGGACTAACTCCTCGTCATCGCTAACATCTATGTCGTCTCATCCGAGCACCATCATCGTTTCCGCATTCACCGCCAAAACCATTGCTCTCTCACGCTAATAGATACAACGCCAATCTTCATCTCCATTTTCTTATCAATTGCATCAGCCACCGTTGCATTTTGCAAGCTACAACAAACTCCATCGAGCATCAACAATGGCAGCAAGCCATAACCATCATCGACTGCAGCAGCAGCTCCATGTTCATCACCATCTTCTCGTTACCAACCATCGACCACTCCTTCCATTCGTCGTCTTTATCACCATCACATGATCATCAACGTCACTATCTTCCGCCAAGAATGACAAAGAAACGCCCTGTCGAGTTCTCCATATCTTCCATCCTCGTTAACCTCCTTATATCGATGATCAATGATCAACAACATCATCTTCCTATCGCCTCTTAACGCACGATACCCGTCTGTCTTCTCTCGAGCTCAACCGCCATGGTTGGCAGTATCAACAACCAACATCACGGTCAACAACAATGGCAGCTACCTTGAACTCTCGACATAAAACAGTCCCATGTCAGATCCTTCTTCCCTGAGTTCTAGCTTGAGCTCGTTCCCTGTAACCATGGCATAACCGATCGAATATCACTGCCAAGCTCATGTGATCACGGTAACTCCCTATCCTCGACTTCCATGACTACAGCTCCATCTCGTTCACGGCCATAGAACTGTGATCATTAGCAACCCTACTCGTCTCCGTTCACAACCAACCATGCAAACTCCAGAGCTGAAATACAACAGTTGATGTGATCAACTCGTAATCATTGTATCACTAATCATGGGAAGAAGATGAAGGTGGTAGCCCTCAGTAAATTATCCGGGTGCCTTTAACATGTTTTGAATTCTGGCTTCCCCTAAGTAAAAGACCAGACTCCTTTAGCAGTCCCTTTGAAACAGTTCACCCCTTATCAGAATGACTGCCCCTTAACGTACAGTGGGGTGTCAATAGCACTTGTCCTAAAAAATGAGCATTTTGCCCTTTATGCTTCTAAGTTCTTGTTTTGCTCATAACTTCTTCATACGAACTCAGAATGACTCAGTTCTTTTCGCCATTGTCTTCATCTTCTCGTCCTCTACACAATGAAAAGTAGAAATCTTGTATTTGAATGAGTTCCAATTGGTCTTTGGCCCTTCTCCACTTGTAGCTAGCTTCTTTCCTCGCACAATTAAGTGTTATTTCACTTCTTTTGGATGATTCATCTAATAAAACACAAATAAGAGAAAACAAGCGTAATATAATATAATTTTCAAGAAAACCAACAAATACTAGCATGGAATTGACACCAAATATATGTGAAATATGCACTTATCATGCTATTAGGCTTGCCTTGGTCGGCCGCCTAAAACTTTCCACAAGTCCGTCAGTTTGGTGGCGAACTTGAATGGCTGAGATTACATCTCATGAGGTGAGGAAGTGTAGCCGTTGATTATGGACACATCTATGTTGTGTAACAAAGTGGCGCCATTAGCATAGTGGCGCCTGGCGTAGCTGCGTGGCGTAGCGGGTTTCTGGGACTTGCCAGCAAGTTCGCGTTCACCGGGCGAACTTGGATGGCTGAGATTGCATCTCATTAGGAAGAGTGGCCATCGATTATGGCCGTATCTTGTTGTATGGAGAAGTGGCACCATTGGCATAGTAGCGCCTGGTGGAGCCATGGAATAGCGGCATGCTAATGGCGTAGCCGCGGGATAGCGGCATGCTAGTAGCCGTGGCATAGCGGCATGCCAGTGGCGTTTTGGCATGGCCACGCCTGTGGCGTTGTAGCATGGACAAAGCTAAGGTTTGGCTTCGTTGCCAAAATTAGGGATTGGCGGCGTGGCCAAGGGTAGGATTTGGCGCCGTGGTAAGAATTAGGGCTTGGCGACGTGGCCAAGGCTAGGATTTGGCGCCGTGGTAAGAATTAGGGCTTGGCCGCGTGGCTAAGGCTAGGATTTAGGCGTCGTGGTAAGAATTAGGTCTTGGCGGCATGGCTCAGATTAGGATTTGGCGCCATGGTAAGAATTAGGGCTTGGCGGCGTGGCCAAGGCTAGAATTTGCGCCGTGGTAAGAATTAGGGCTTGGCGGCGTGGCCAAGGCTAGGATTTGGCACCGTGGTAAGAATTAGGGCTTGGCAGCGTGGCCAAGGCTAGGATTTGGCGCCGTGGTAAGAATTAGGGCTTGGCGGCGTGGCCAAGGCTAAAGTGGCATGCTACCGCGGCAGAGTGGCATGTTGGCATGCCGATCAATATGTTGTTGTGGTAAGACGCGGTTTGGCTTGCCAGTTAGTATGGTGGTGCGGCAGGGTGCGTTTGGCCTTTAATGTATGGTGGCAAGTTTAGAGCGACTTGATTGGCCAAGAAAAGGGGGCGGACAAACATAAGGCGCGGCTACACTTCCGGTGAGAGTGTGGCGCTTTAGAGCGACCCGATTGGTCGATGGCAAGTGGGCCGGCAAGTATGGGTGACCATAACTTATGTGCGTGGCTAATTTGAGGCGACACGATTGGTCGAGAGAAATAGGGCCGGTTTAGGAAGGGGCGTGGCCAATGGCAAGTGGCGCCTGGGTTGGCCTAAGGCATGGCCACGCTCCCTTTGCTGCTTTGCGGCTCCTTTTTTGATTCTCGAGCAAGGTTTTGCACCTGCTAATCCATGTCGGATTAATTACTTAGTTTACCTAGGTTTAATTTCGACAAGCAAGGTCTGATATACTGCGCGAGGTGCAAAACCCTAACTTCTTTATGTGCCTAAACTGTATATCTCAATACACATATTAGTTGCTCGATCACGGCCGTTCTTTATGTGTCCAAACTATAGAGAGCCGTCGATGTAGTAAAACACCATTGTCCCTTATAATATAGATTACATTTTATTTCCACAACTCACTGGAGAAGACTCAAATAGAAAAGTTAACAACATATACCCAAGAACACCATTGAAGAAACCTTAATTAGAGAAAACCTTTCTTAACCATTCCGTAAACCAACCTCATATCTTATCTTTGACATCTTCTTTACAGTTTTTATTAACATAGGAGAAACATGGAAAAAATATAGAATTATGGTTTAGAGTGAACCCTAATAATCCTTAACATTAGAACACCAAGATCAATTTTCTAAAAGTTGTTCTCTCACACCGATGGTAGCTCTTGACCCTCCTAACAAAGAGACCAAAAGCCTAAACACAAGGTTTTACCACTTTTCTAGGTTGGATATCTTTAAGCCTTAAATTATAGTGCTTTATACAGAGAACAAAAACTTGGTCACTAAGTATATTAATCTCATAGGAATAGGAGACCCGTAAACTCTTTCCTAATCAAAACTAAGAAACTCATCTCAATATGGAAACAAACCAAAACACAAAATTTAAGAAAGACGACATTCTTAGTGTGACGTGTGTTGATACCGGAAAATATTATAAGCTCAACCGACGGTCTATGGGCTAGCTATGGATAAGCCCAATAAGAATTATTGGGGACTTGGCCCAGTCAGGCATGCTTGACTAAAGAGTCAAATTAGAGAAATGAGCATCTTGACATAGTCAAAGGGGTTTGACTGAAAGGTCAAACTACCTTAAGAAACAAGGAACATAAGTTTGATAAATAAACCAATAAAGGGATACGAGAGTTTTATAAATACAAAAAGGGAGACACACATAAGGGATCTTTTTGGGGGTGCATGTACTGCTGCTATTAGATTAGATCACGACCCACCTATAAACAACGTGTTTAAGACTTTACGAAATCAAATATAGGAATTATACTAAACCAAAATGGTATAAGTACCACTATAGTTTATCATATGCGCTAGAGCTGACAATTTACACTATATATTGCCGATATCAATATGATGTGTTCTTATTATCATGTGATATATTTTTTTCATCCACCGTAATAATAAGTCTCTTCTAAGTTTAGATGTCTTTCCTTGTGAATCTTGCAAAATAACGACCATAAAACTGAGTCTTAACGTGGTAGCATGAACCCTAAAAACACAATATATGTCTATAAGACTTAGTCTTATGAGAGGTTCACAGTATTAAAGAAAATTAAAACAGTCAGCTAAAGCCAATTTTCACAAAAGATAAAACGTGAAAAAAATCCTTACACAAAAAAATGGCTTTTGTAAGAAACTATCCTCGCTTAACTAATGGGAAATGTTAAATTGGATAAGGATTTGGACCCATTTTTTTAATAGTTGTGATAACCCATTTCTAAACCATTTCTTACTTTTCCTCTTCACTCCTTTACAAACCACAAGGCCAAGTATCCATGCACAACTTACGTTTTGATATGGCTGGGTCTATGAAGATCTTGTAAACATCTCTATAAGACTCAACCTAAGATGTTTGGATGGTGGGATAAATACTATATAGCTTGAAATTATGTCTATTATAGGAATCTAAAACCCAATAGGTTTATGGGTTTTGAAATCTTCTTATAAGTACGGTTCTTATGGGCATATAATTAATTCAGTTTGCCAATTTTGCACACTATGGGTATGGAAAAGTTGCAAACGTAACTAGCTAAGTGATCGGGATGGAGTCTCTACCAAGCGATATAGTCTTGACAGCTCGATAGAGACTACATCACACGGTCAAATTTATGCCGCCAACAACCTAGAATTTATCGCTTGGTATAGTCTACGCCTCCCAGTGATACTTCATCCAACGACTACAAATCCGTTGCCCTATAATTACTCAACTTCAATGTCATTTCAACTCACACCTTATCAACTTCTCACTTACATTTGTTATAATCCAAAACAAAACTCACCATTTTTACTCCCATCTTTTCTATAACTCACTATTGTTTAATTCTTGTAGTATGGCTTCTGAATCTCAACTTCAACCTCAATCTGGCCGAAGTAACGGAGTTAAGGGTGCAAGTTTTACTTTGGACGAAGATGAATGCATTTTTCACGGATTATGTTTTTATTTTTATTTTTATAGAATATATTATCAATGGTGCACAAGGACAAGACACCTTATGTGAAAGCATATTTCAAGAATTTTGCAGAAGAAACAACGAATCCCATAAATCGTTATGCACAAGGGTTGTTAGCTCATTTTTGTGTGATTAACAGAAACGTGCTGCAAGTTGTAGCTCTAAACATGCGATTTCATCGACAAAACATGATTGGTGGAACCAATGAGAGCGTGTTAACTTGATCGGGGAATGGTTAAGACTTAAGAGTAAACTAAAATATTTTTGTCTCTTTAAGTTGTCTTCGCATCCTTATGGTGCTACACAAATGCAATCATTTTTAATATAAAAGTTGATGAAATGTAAAAACTAGCTTGAATTTGAACATAGATTCTAAGAAAAATTTCATTAGTAAAAAAAAATATATATATCAAATGCTTGATAAGGAATCCATTTATTTTCCTGACCACCAAATATCCATATCACCAGGTTTTCCGGATCCGACATAACAGATAACTCACTTGATTTGGGTCTGAGATGGTGGTTGAGTACCATTGGAATCATCTCCAAAACCTTGAAATAATAAAAATGGTTGAATGTTGATGTAGTTGTGGCGATTGGGGTATAAGGAGTAGTTTGCCTAAATACTTCAATGTTCAAGCCACCACCGCAGGTTATAACCAAGTTCTTCGACATGTTCAAGAAACTACCAGAATATGTACCTAACCTATATCCATGTTCTTTTTTTATAGGAAAAATATATATTATAGAAGGATAACAAGCTTACACGGTTTGAAGGAAAGTGGGAATAATGGTTGTCCATTCCCCATCGACTCATTCCTTGACAAAACTTGGTCGCTTTATCAGTAGTTGGTAAACAAGATAAAGTTTTTTTAACATTGGACTAGAAAAAATCAAATTGTTTGACAAATGAAGACAATCATCTAAAATAGATCTGCTTAACCAGCCAGTATTGCTAGTTTTATTCATTAGATAAGAAATAGGTGACATTGCATCGCTGTAAATGCAAACTTCCACTATGTCTTTGTTGATTGCCCTGTTAGCCGCTTCCAAAATGGCCAGACTTTCCGCTTCTTTATCACTCTTTGCTAGTCCAGACGTCTTGCAGCCCGGTAGTTTCCTCGCAGTTAGTTAAAACAAGGCCAATGCCAATATCGCAGCGCCTTCAATAAAAGATGCATAACATAAGATTTTATAACAGCCTACTAGGATAAAATTCTTGGACAGGCCCTGGTTCAGACATAGGCCTGACAGAGTGAATATCATTCTGAACAGGTAAAACATTGGTTGTTTCATCAGAAAACTTGATTGCACATCTAGCAGTAAAATTAGGAAAACAATTGTTCCTTTGAAAGAGCTTATAGCACCTGTCCCTCCATATCGACCAAGTTGTAGTAAAAATTATATTCCATATTTTAGCATCTTTACAGTTGTTTAGCCATTTACGAATCCAGTCTTATATGGATATATCAGTGTCTGCATCTTGAAGTACTAAGTGACCATTAGGGATCAAGGACCATACATTTTTAGAGTAAGAACAATGCAACACCATGTTCTCCGTAGATTCAAGATTAGTGCCATCACAGAAACAAAAATGTATATCTTGGTTCTGAATCCATGTAACTTATATTTAGTTGATAGGATGTCTTCTATGCACTTCCAAAGAAAGAGTTGAACTTTTGGGAGGACCGGGACTTTCCAGATGTTCCTATAGACATTACTCTGAGAACCCTGACTTTGTTGTGTCCTGTTAACATAACCTGAAATGATGTTGTAAGCCGACTTAAAGTAAATATGCCCGTTTTGGTGAAAGGCCAAATGAGTCTGTCTTCACCAGATATTGGGATTCTAGTATTCAGGATTTTGATGAAGTTTTCTGGGGTGAAGAAACTACGCACTAGGTTTTAGTCCCATTTTTTTCCATCAGCATCGAAGAAATCAGCAACATTGTAGTCCAGGTTCGGGTAAGAGGCACAAATAGGGTGAGAAAATTCCATATTCCAATTATCACTAAAATCTTTAATCCTACGACCATTTCTGAAATCCCATATAGAATTATCCTTAACTATTTCTAGACCATGACAAATAGATTTCCAGACCCATGAAGAGTCTTTTGCTTTTGGGTGGTGCAATGGATGACGAAATCAAAATATTTGCACTTAAGAATTCTATAATGCAGACTATTTTCAGAATGGATAAGATTCCATGCAGTTTTAGCTAACAGAGCGGAGTTGAAATGTCTTAAATTTTTGAAGCCTAGACCACCAGTATGCTTGTGAGAGCAGATGTTGCCCCAATGTTTAAGATATATACCTCCATCTCTATATTTTCCCCACCAAAAGTCTCGTTGAGAACTTTCCATCTTATGAATGACTTCATCAGGAATTAAAAAACTATTCATATGATATATTGGGGAAGAATTGAGAACATGTTGGACAAGAACATATCTACCCGATTGAGTAAGATGTATGCCTTTCCACTTGGCTACTCTTTTATCAAATTGGTCAAAGAAGGTGGTTAAAGGCATCATTTTTGGATCTGCCAATGAAGAGAGGAATTCCTAAATATTTCGATTTAGTTCAACCTTTCTAACATTCAAAAATCGATTAAAGAAACGCAGATATCTGGATGGACATTTTTGCTAAAAACATCCAGATTTATCAAAGTTAATCATTTGACCAGAGCATGGGCTAAAATCGTTAATGATGGTCATTAAGTTACTTGCTTCAGTGTGAGATGCTTGGGGCATCATTAGTGACTTTGATGCCACTGATGATTTTGCAAGACTCTGCATGAATCAAGTACCTTGAGAAAGACTCCATGCAAATGATAAATAGATAAGGTAAGAGCGGATCCCCTTGTCTTAGGCCCCTATAGGGTTTGTAGGATTTGCACGGAGAACCATTAAGCATAATGGAATGCTAGTGGTGCTGATACATTGGAAAATTAAATCACACCAGTCTTTAGAAAAACCAAACTTGTTAAGAACTTCGATCAAGAAAGACCATTCGACTCTATCAAAAGCTTTAGACATATCTTGTTTCATCCCCATAACCCCACATCTATCTTTTTTCCTTTTCATTGAATGAACCAGCTCATGGGTAATCACTACATTGTCTTGGATATGCCTATTAGGGCATATGCAGCTTGAAATGGAGAGATCATTTTTCCTAGCAATGGTTTCATTCTATTAACTATGATTTTAGGAATTATCTTGTAACAAGTGTTACAGAGAGATATAGGTCTAAAATCAGATGGAGTAGTACAATTGGAAGTTTTAGGGATAAGAGTGGGGAATGTATGATTCATTTCTTTTAAAATATGCATAATTAGAGTCGAAAAAGTTCTTGACTGTTAGCCAAACATCATTAATGATGAGCTCTAAGTCTTGCTTGTAAAATACCGGTGGAAAACCGTCGGGACCGGGAGCAGACCAAGGAGCCATTTGGCAGATAGTGTGTCTCACCTCTTGAATGGTAACATGACTCATCAGAGAATCATTGTCCATAGAGGTAATGCAAGGATCGATGCAATCAAGAAATTCCCTATTACGAATAGGGTTAGTAGTAGTACCAATATTTTTGAAGTGGTCTACTAGTAAATTTTCAAGTTGATCCCTATCACTAACCCATTGACCATCAGGAAGTTTTAGAGAAGAGATATTATTATAATATTTCTTTTTGTTAACAAAAGTATGGTAGAAACTGGTGTTTCCATCATAGCTTTTAATAAACTCTTCTCTAGACTTTTGAGCAGAAAATTTTTCTTGTATCTTCTGTCAATGCTCTAAGTCAGATTCCACTTTTTTAATAGCTTCATTAGTCTAACTTGTCATTGGTTGGCAGTTGAGAAAGTGAAGTTCATTATTCATCTCATTCACTCTATTGTCTATATTCCCAAAGTGATTCCTATTCCAGTCATTAAGCCTAAATTTGACATTTCTCAATTTTTTGATGAACTGAAGTTCTGTGAGCCCCTAACATCTATATCAAAAGCATTTTTAATGATCTCATGAGATGTAGGGTCTCGGAACCAGCATTTAAAGTATCTATAAGGTCGTTTACCTTGATTTTTTAGGTGTTAGTTACCAAAAGAATTGGTATATGGTCAGAACCTATGGCATCAATATGAAAAAAATTTGAATTTTCATAATGATTGAACCAAAGACCATTTACAAGAGCTCTGTCGAGTCTTGCTTTAATGAAATTATCCCCATCTTGTTTATTGGACCATGTGTATTGAGCTCCCACATATCCAATATCAGCTAAATCGGCATTATCTATAATATCTTTAATGACGGGAAATTCGGGGAAAAAGTTGATGTCAGTAAATGTTGATCTTTCATGAGCTTCCATGGTGATATTGAGATCACCAATCAAAGACCCATGGGTGGTTATCCCTTTGGCCAATTTCTTTAATATATTCCCATTGTTGCAACTTTTCATCATGGTATGTGGAACCATAATGAAAAGTGCAGCGGAATTCAGGTTTAGAGGGATCGGCAGAGATGATGGTATTTATCATTTTATATGTGTTTTGAACAATCTCTAAACTAAAACCAGTCTCCACATCAGGGCTATACCGCCTGAGAGACCCGCATAAGGAAATACCAAATTATTAGGGTAGCAGAATATTCTCATGTATTGAGCCATTTTAGTGGAGTCATTCTTAGTCTCACATAGGAATATCCTATCTGAATTTTGGGCCCTAATAACATTCAATAAAGTAGTTCTGGTGGTTGGGTTGCCGAAGCCCTGGCAATTCCACGATAGAATTCTCATCTCAAAGGTATGAGAACAAGCTACAAGGAGCATTATTTTACCAACAGAACTACCGATGATAGAAAGGTTGCGAGAACAACCGACTCACAATGGAAGAAAACACAAAATTATGAGAGCTACAACGGGTGTTGAAATTAATATTGTGTCTTCTTAAGGGTTGGAAATGATTCTTAGAGATTAGTATCAATCTATGTTAACTTATCCTATCGTGATAAACTGGAATGCAGATGATGTGTTTAATTTTTCTTACTCAAGCACATAGTACAAGTAATAAAATTAACCAAAAATAAGTTTTATATCATGTTGTTTGGTGGAACCCTATGCAGGATACTAGCAAATACTACAACATAGATGTGATTGTTAATGTTATTCCAAAGATTAGGCACAAACGAGATTAACCCCAAAACAGGCGTGAAAGAAAAGGAAATTAAAGCCCTAGAAACCAAATTAAGATTTACAATAACCTCAAAATTGAAAAAACTGGGTTTTGAAATTAAAATAGGTTTGAAGAAGAATACCATGTTTGCGCTTCTCCCATGAATTCCCGAGATTTTCCAGAGCATGTGTATCCAAAACTCCAATCGCATCTCGACATCACCTCGACTAGTTGATTAGAAGAAGATCTCAGTACATCTGTGTGATTCAACTCCATCGTAATCATGGGGGTTGATTCGGAAGATTGGAAATTAGAATTGATTTGGGATAGGTTGGGCAGATCAGAATCAGGAACATCTGGTTTGTTTTCTCTCATTCTCTTTCTATTGCTAGGTTCCTCTCCTTCAGATCGACGCTCGGTGGATAAGATTAATGGTTTGTTTTTATTTAGGCACATATCTTCTTCTTCCAAGGCTGCCAATAAAGCCTCGTCCCATCAAAGTGATTTTGGCACCGGCCCAAAATTCCTCGTGGATGTAAGCCACCACCTTAAGCCGATTTGTAATTTTTTCACACTCGAATCAATGTGATTTACAACGAAGCATTCCTTACATATTTTGTGTGGATGTTTCACAAAATGATACCTAGCCCAGTGCATCTTGTTGTCTCTTGCGGTGTAAAGCCCACCCACCCCTTTTTAATGGTTTGTTCGATTCAACTTTCACCATCTTTACAAAATGATATGACTTTGAACATTCGGATGCTCAAGAAGTAGATTACGAACTCAATGCACCAAATCGACCGGGTAAACTTGTGATTTTGGACTTCCAATTGATTGTTGTATTTCTCCACATCCAAAGATGTGCCCTTTTACCATCCATGGTCCGTTTTTTGATGATTTCTTCACAGGATTTTTCAATTCAGTTTGAAAACAAAAGTATTAAGCTCCATAGCATTAATGGATTGGTTTATGTCTTCTCCACATCCTATTAACTCCGGTTTTGATGTCCGAGAACTCGATGCGATCTTTGGGGTCTTTGATAAATAGTTTTCCAAGTAGATGGGTAGACCAATCTTCTGCGGCCTACGTTGATGAGTTTGTGACGAAGTGATTGACATGTTAAAGGGACCTTGTGGGAAGCAGGATTCATATTTAAGTAGTTTTAACCTAGCTAGGAGGCTTGAAACATTTTCTTTGGATGAAGAAGCCACGAAATGATTAGAGACAGAGGATAAAGCAAGAGTTTTCGATCGCTTATGCTTGCAGTGATGGGTACCAAAAGTTTGTGGCTAGGATTTATAAGTGGTTTCGTTGAGTATAAACCACCGTAATTTGATTCACGCGGAATATTTTCTTTCCTTAAGGTACGATAAAATTTAGGATATTGCTTATAGTTTGGAAGAGGAAATTTCTGGAGCTTTTGATGTTTAATTTTAGGCAGTAACTGGATTAAATATGCGCCATAATCACTGACCAATGATACGTTTTGTAACATCCTATCATGAAGATTTTGAAATTAAATCGATTTAATAATTGCCGTGATGTAAGCACGGATTAAACGGACGAACGTTTCCTTTTCGAAGATGAACTTGATTGGGAGAATGAATTGAATCGGTTCATCGTAGAGGATTTGTGGATTCGGAATCGTTAGAACACAATGACGGGAAAAAGGATAGTACAAACGGATAAACCTATATCCATGTTCAATGCCTCAATCACTTGGTCCTACTTCGATCTCTTGCACTATATTTGGAGTAAAATGACTTTTTTTTTTTTTTTTTTACTTTCACGACTTTTTTGACTTCCACCACTGATGGATGGAATCTCCACCACCATGACTTGAAATTACATCACGATGGCATGAACCCACAATACCATGATTTGAACCTATTCCACCAAGACTTGAACTCCGCTAGAGTGACAGACACTTCAAACATCATTATGATAGTCCTCCTGCTCTGGATATGATCCAAGTAAAATATTTGAAATCCATGTGTGAAGATGGCTATAATTGTTCGATTCGCTTTGATATTGCTTTGGTTTAGCTATCAACCCATAATATGGATAAGTTTGTGAAGTCCTTCGTAAAAACAATTGGAAAAATAATAATCCCTCCTTCCGGAATATAATCTTCACATCCTGGAAACTGTGGCATACCCGACAAACGAAGTTGACTACAAGGCTACATATATACGGCGCCCATCGGTGGGTTGCGGTCGCATAACAATATTTATCTTGTAAATCTTGTTAAACCAATTAAGGTGATCAAAGTCATAGTGGGGCACCTAGATCAAATCATCAACTTCTTCCCAAATTTGACCATTCCTTGTCAAATCTAACCAACTATCCAAGAATATAACCGTAAAATGCAATCATCACAACCTAAATCAGTAGCATATTCTTAACTACCATACTTCCATACTCAATCAATTGATTGATATGGCATGACAAACAAGTTTTTACTTGTTCCACACGCAGTTGTTGCATCCTTTGAACCACATAAATATTTTGACTATCATCAACGTAACCAAGCTTCCCATTATCGAAATGGTACTTATACATGACTGGAAAACAACCCTTTTATGCGAAGTTCAGCTAAAATTTTAGACCCCTATCATATGTTGGTGCTTCGCTAAATCTCCTAATGGTTCGAGAAAGCCAACTAATGTCACCGAGCTAGCATTTGGGAATAGAATATTATTTATGACATAAAGATACGTTCATTCTCATCATATTTCTCGGGGAACAAGTAATTTATTTATGCTTCCGTTTTCTATTTCATTTTCTTTAGCACAATGCTTTTAAAAAGCTCTTCAACCCATACACTCTTATTATTTTAGATTCTAATTTTATTGTTATGTGACTTTGCTTCTACATCATTTGAGTATAAATGAAGTTGTCTTTTTTTTTTCCGACTCCCAAGGACTGAGCCACAAGTGAGGTGGGTGGATCCATGACCCCACCCTCTTTTTTTCCCCTTTATTAGTGATCAATTTGTAACTTATATGAGTGTTATTAAACAACTTACTCATATAAATATCTGTTAGAGACGCTTGTGACAATCATACATTTTTTTAACTGTTGCGTAACACAAGTGTTAGAATAAGAAATTTTATCAAAATAAATAATCAGTTTGTGATTATTCAACTAATATTAATTTTTCCTCACCAATTAAGACTTTTGGATCCGTCACTGCCGACTCCCATCTTAATTGGTTAAATGGAAGTAAATCTCCCTCACATGGTATTCTTGTCAACATGTAAAACTCTAACAATGTAAACCCTATAAACAACATGTTCATAATTAAATTTTATATTACTATTTTTCACATATACCTAATTGAACTAAAATAAAACTGAAAAATTGAATCGGAGATGAAACAAACTTACCGCATTCGAAATCCTTGGAAAAAAAACATATTTGTGGTCATTGACTAACTTTCTAATATAACTCGAAAATTTGAGTCATATGGGTTTTAGATTTCATAAAATATAAACGTCATCAAGGATATCTTAAGACTCTATCTTTAACAACCCGGGGAAGGAACTCAAACACATCATTGACCTCAGACCACCCACCTCTTAGTTTGATTAAACTAACTCGCTCTGAAAGGTTGGATACATGCGCATGGAATATACGAGGACCAACTAGTTATCTAACATTTGCGAACTCATGTTATTTAGGATGCTGCTTTTTTTTTTTTGCATTTTTGTTCATTTTTGTTCTTAATTCTAGTCTACTCAATTTAAAAATAAAACTGTTATGACGAAAAAATTATTTAAAAAATTTATTATTTGGAAAAGGTAAATAAATAAATTTAAATAGGTATAGAACAAATAAGAAAATTATTGCTTATTTATAGGCGTTAGAGAACCGACCTTTGGCAATAAAAACTAGAGCCGTGCTGTCACGCGCAGCTGCGCAGGAGGCCTTTATAAGCAAGCGGTTTGCTAGCCGTTGGATGTTATTGGATCTCATAATTCCTATATTTTAGAATAACCATCAAAACAAACACACCCCACAAAATAAACTAACCGAGATTCCGATTCCTTCCTACCAATCTCTTTTTTTCTCTGAGAATCTTATCAACTAAGTTAAGCTTTCAGTCGATGCAATTGTTGATGGTGATCTGTCATCGATGATATTATAAGAAGTAATCCTATTATACTCGAATCAAAAAGATCCCATTTAAACTAGTTTCGGTACTTACTGTAGTTGTTCTTTGCTCAAAATCGTGTTATTGGCGAGTTGCATCGAAACCCAATCACTTAAATCATTATGCCTCCTTCGAATCTAGAAGACCCTATCTACCTTTAACCTTCTTTTGAAATATGGAACAACAAACTCTTGTTATGTTTCACGGTTATCTTTATTTGGATAACCAACTGTGAATCTCTTAAAAAATTTATACTTCAAAATGTTCCACCAAGACCTGGTAACATCCAACGGCTAGCAAGCCGCTTGCTTATAAAGGCATCCCACGCAGCTGCGTGGGATAGCACGGCTCTAAAACTATACCGATTGTCATAGACTACATTGCCGGTGGTCAAGTCTGATGCATAGGAACCGGCCTAACAAACGTGCCGGCCCTGCTTATAGAAGGAGTATGGTAGTAAAGGTGGTACGAGAAGTGCTAGATAGTCATTTTTAGATGGTTCTTCACTTCTTCTCTCACTCCTCCTTCCCTGCGCTCCTCCAAATTAATGAACTTTCTCTCTTCGACTCCCTTTAACAACTTCAACAAACCCTGAAAGAAGGTTTTAGGGTTACTTTGATTCTCTTTGTTACTAGACACACACACCATCATAGCGCTGGCTGGAAGTTTCCTTCAATTTCTACTTTTGGGTCAGTTTCATTTTCTTCAACTTTCTGTCTGAACTTGTGTATTTAAAGCTTCAATTTTTATCTTCCCAATTTTATTCAAACTCATACGATTAATAGAATATGTAATATTCATACAAATGAGATAACAGTAATCGTATTAAGTATTCATTACGAAACCCTAAATACCCACTTTAGTTATGGAGTTTGAACCATTGAATAACATGGATATGGAGTTCGACATTGGTTCCGGTGAAGAAAATGATGATCTTGACATTAATAATAATGGTATAGACGTTGAACAGGATGTAGATTATGATAATGGTGAGTTTTTGATGGTGGAGATTTATTTGGGGATATTGTACCTGGTACTACTGATATGGATGCTGATCTTGAACCGTACGAGGGCATGGAATTTGAATCAGAAGAAGCTGCTCGTATTTTTTACAATTCTTATGCGCGTCGTGTCGGATTCAGTACCCCGTGTTAGTACTTACCATAGGTCACGTCATGATGATGCTATTATTTGTCGCCAGATTGTGTGTTCGAGGCAAGGTTTTCATCAAGGGCGTGACCGGAATAGTAAGCGCAAACAAAAACGTCCACGAGCTGTTGCCAGAGTTGGTTGCAAAGCGATGATTATGGTGAAGAAAAAGATTCAGGGAAATGGATTGTTTCTAAAATTACCAAAGAGCATAATCATGAACTTGTGCCGCCTGATAAAGTGCATTCCCTCCGATCGCATAAACACATTTCAGGGTCTGCACGGAGCTTGATTGATACTCTCCAAGCGGCTGGTATTGGACCAAGTGGGGTGATGTCAGTGTTGATAAAGGAATCTGGTGGAGTTGATAATGTCGGGTTTTCTACTGTGGATTACCGAAATTACCTTACTAGCAGGCAGAGACATTTTGGTGGTGGAGCTCAGCAGGTATTGGACTACCTAAAGCAGATGCAAGCTGAGGATCCTACATTCTTTTATGAAATCCAAGGCGATAGTGATCAGTCGGCTGGGAACATATTCTGGACTGATGCCACTTGTAGGATGAACTATAACTGCTTTGGAGACACCGTTATATTTGACACAGTGTATAGAACCAATAGGTACAGGGTTCCATTTGCTCCGCTCACTGGGTGGAACCACCATGGACAACCTGTGTTATTTGGCTGTGCATTACTTCTCAACGAGTCTGAATCATCTTTCATCTGGTTATTTCAGACTTGGCTTGCACAAATGTCAGGACGTCATCCTATCTCAATCACAACCGACCAAGATAGAGTCATAGAGGCAGCTGTCACTCATGTATTCCCAGATACTCGACACCGCTTTCTGTAAGTGGAATATATTCAGAGAGGCCCAAGATAAGTTGTCTGGTGTTTGCCAATCACACCCAAATTTTGAAATCGAGTTCCGTAAGTGCATCAACACAACCGAGTCCATTGAAGAGTTTGAGTCATCCTGGCAGTTACTTCTTCAGAGATACGATCTTATGGAAAATGAATGGCTTCAATCGATGTACAATGCTCGACTGCAATGGGTCCCAGTGTTCCTGCGTGACACATTCTTTGCAGAGATGTCTGTGACGCATGGGAGTGACAGTATAAACTCTTTTTCGATGGGTATGTGAATGCATCAACCACCGTGCAGGTGCTTGTCAAACAATATGAGAAAGCTATTGCAAGTAGACATGAGAAGGAAGTAAAGGCAGATTACGATACATTGAATACCGCACCAGTACTCAAGACCCCTTCTCCCATGGAAAAACAAGCTGCAAGCATTTATACAAGGAGAATTTTATAAAATTCCAAGAAGAATTGGTTGAAACTCTTGCTAGTACCGCGACGAAAATTGAGGACTCTGGGACCGTCACGGTATATAGGGTGGTGAAATTTGGGGAGGAGCACAAGGCTTACATTGTCCGATTCCATGTTTTTGAAATGCTAGCGAACTGTAGCTGTCAAATGTTCGAGTTTTCTGGCATTCTGTGTAAGCACATATTAGCTGTATTTAGAGTCACAAACGTCTTAACTCTACTTTCTCATTATGTCTTGAGACGCTGGACAAGAAATGCAAAGAGCGGGGTTGTGGTGGACGACCATGCCCTTGAATTGCAGAGTACTTCCAAGGAGTCCTCAATAGACCGATTTAACAACCTGCGACAGCAAGTGATTAAATATGTAGATGAAGGGGCAAAATCTTCACAGACTTATAATGTGGCAATGGATGCCCTGAAAGAGGCTATAAAGAAGGTCAAAACTTCCAAGAAGCATGGTTCTGGAGTAGCACCGTTAGGAAATCTGCCCAATGGAAGCAACGGAGAAGTGTGTTCAGCCGAGGGGAACAGATTGGGCCAGCTTCAATCTTGCTCTGCGGTCAGTTTTCTCTTCATTTACTTAAGTGCATTCTTGATTTATATGTTGTCTGCTTTATCTTTGTGGCAATCCAGTTCTCAAGGAGTTTCCTTGATTATCTCTATTCTTTCAATTTGATATTCTGAATGGCAAATTATCAATGTTCCAAGCCAAGTTTGCGTTGGTAAATGTTTAAGGGGTTGGAGTGTCTAGACCTTGATATTGGTAGAAAATCACGCTTCTTATTCTTAGATTATTATCTTCTTCTTTGCTTCTTGTCATTCCTAGTTTGGATGCTAGTGAGTAAGATGTTGATGCCTTTCTTTTGCGATTGTCGTTCTAGTGTTCTCTATACCCTATATAAATTTGTGTGATTCTTTGGTTCTAAGTGATGTTTTTTTCAAGAGAATGTTGGCTCAATCATGAAATCTGTGTAGCTCAAACAATGTTTAGCTGCTATAATCAATTTGTTTTTTCATTAGCTTCTCTAGCACCATGTTAGATTTAAACCTTTTAAAAATTAACAGTTTAGACTAATAGATATAGACTATGTTTCCTCCATTGGTAAGTAAATAACTTGTGCTTCCAGCATAGTAAATTTGGTTCTAGGAAGAATCATGACCTAAGTTTCCTGTGAAGCTTGCACATAATGTAAGAATGTTGAAAATTATGCGTGGGATATGTGATCTGGTGGGGAAAAGCTGTATGTGTCCCATACTTATCTTAAAATATGTGTGAATGTTGACGTGACTTGGTATTGAATTGCTAAGCTGACATTGTGTTTCCGATTCATCTCTTGCATATAATATAATGATTTTCGGTCTTCTTTTTCTCTCGAGTGGAACATGAGTTTTGAAAAATTAGCGAGGGTATCTATCTGGTATGAACCATATTCTTCACATAATTGTTTTGAAATGTGTAACCTCCCTTCATCTTCTTTTCTGTTCTTTTTCTTGTGCTTGTGTATTGAGTCATGTCTTAACATCTCTTTATCTTTTCGGTGTGATAGGATGAGAAGGAGAAGAAAATAGAAGAGTTGGTAAATGAGCTGGAGTGTGCAAATGAAAGGTGTGAAGTATATCGAGAAAATCTGTTAGCAGTGTTGAAAGATATGGAGGAGCAGAAATTGAAGTTATCGGTGAAAGTCCAAAATGTCAGGCTCAGCTTGAAAGATTAGAGGAACTATTTCTGATTTAAATGAAATATGGTAGGTGGGCAGCATTACTGTTGGGGTGGTAATGGTTGTGTGGAGTTTTCCTCCATTGTTTTTCCTTAATCTTTGTACACAATTAGGTAATTCACTCTAACAAAGGTGGTTCCTACTTTACATGGGTTTCATCTTGATAGTAACCTCGTTGTATTTCTCTGTGATGAAAATGAAAGAGTAATAAGAGGGTTTGTAATTATCGTTGTCCACACAAGTTTGTATCTGCAACTATTTAAAATAGGGAGGCACAACACAGTTTCACCTCTACATTAACTCATCGAGCCTGTCCTGACTTATACTTACCCTCATAAGAAAGTCATTCGGCTAGGATTCTATTGTAAGATCGTTATTTATTATACATGCAAGAAAATGAAAGAAAATATAGTTCCCAAGTATAAAGAAATAAAAGAAAATCTCTTTATTTATTATACATGCACAAATTTCTTTTAATTAGCAAATCACATATCAATATAAGATCGTATGAATATCGAAACTTCAATGCTGCCCAATGCTATATAGCCAGAATTGCTCACAAAATAATCTATACTCGGACAGAAAAAATGGCCTCTTCATTTTCATCTTCCTTATTTTTCGCTGTCCTTATTCTTTCCATTGGGGTAATGGTAGAATCAAGGCAAGTGAAGAAGGTGGTGGTGAAACCAGCAGCAGATGGTGAAGATATTGAGAAGGTGTGCACAGCTTCTTTGGACAAGGAGTTGTGTCTTAACTGCATAAATGCGGATCACTCTAGAGAGACCAATGAAATGAGAGATTTAACCCACTCCCTTATGTTTTGCACTTGGAGTCAAGCTACTTTCACCCAAGTCGATGCTGACCAACTCTTCAAGAATACAACGGATGCCAAATTGAAGGAAATATACGAGTTCTGTGACACCAAATTGAATGCTGCTCAGAACCAATTCTTTGATTCCATGACTTCATTTGAAAAATATGACTACAACAACTCAAGGGTTCTTATGCGCGAAGCTCGTAAACAACTCGATAATTGTGCATACAAGATCGAAAAGGATGATCCCACAGGGATTCAGATCTCACAACAACTCCTGGATGACATGTCCCTTCTGAATCGTTTGTGGAACGTTGCTCGAATTGTGATGTCTTTCGCCAAACACCCAAGCGCCCCACCACCTGCAGTAGCAGCCTAATTATCATCATCAACTTGTTAGATAAATTTTGTTCTTTCCTAAAATAATTTACTTAGTTTTGGTCTTCTCTTTCTCTAGCAATTTATTTGTTCATACATACGGATGATTAACCTATGAAATTCGTTTCTCCACCCCTGAAGACTAAATGCCCATTGACTTCGTCAATAAGAGTCAACTGTTTCTAAATCAGGACAACCTCGTAATCTCAAAGTATTCATCGATCTAAACCATTTAACCAGTGGTGGACAGGTTCACTGGGATATTAATCGGAACTGTCCTACAGTTTCTCATCTATTATTTGCTGATGACTGCTTTATTTTTTGTAAAGCAGATATTGCTGAAGTTAGAAGCCTTATGAACATATTAGATATCTTTACTTCTTCTTCTGGTCAGTCTATAAATTTTCATAATTCTGGTGTGTACTTTAGTAAAAAAGTTCACGACAAACATGAAAAAATACTGGCTAGAATGTTAAGAGTCTAAAGAATATCTAAAGATGAAAAGTATCTAGGGGCACCTCTGTTTTTTGGTAGAAAGAAAGCCTTAAATTTTGAGCCTCTATTAGATAGAGCTTATAAAGCTCTAAATGGATGGAAAGCTTTATTGTCTCAAGCGGGTAGGACTGTGCTTATAAACTCTACTTTATCAGCTTATCCAAGTTATCAGATGCAATGTTTTGAATTTCCTAAATCTGTTCTAGATGAGTTTGATAAGTTACAGAGAGATTTTTTGTGGGATAAAGATAATCCTAAAAAGGCATTTTACCCCAAAGCTTGAGATAATATTAGAATTTCTAAGGCTACAGCTACTGGAGGTATTGGAATTAGAGATCCACATAAGGTGAATGTTTCTCTTTTGGCTAAATTAGCGTGGAGAATGTTGAAGAACTCAGCTGATTTATGGGTCAAAATTCTTAAAGGAAAGTATTTCCCAAGAACTCACCCATTTCATAAGAACAGATACTATAATATTTCATGGGTTTGGCATAGTATTAGAATAGGTCTGCAAGTCATAAAAGAGAATAGCATATGGCAGGTGGGTGATGGGAGAAACATACATATTACTTTGGATAACTGGATTCCTGGTGTAGGCCTTTTAACAAATTGGCATCATGAGGATGTAGAATATGTTTCTGATCTCATTGGAACTGAGGGTGCATGGAATATCAGTTTAATTGATTTCATCTTTCAGCCTGATATAGCTAATAGGATTCAATCCATTTATCTGTGTGAGAATTCTCAAGATACGCTGATGTGGCTAGGGAATAAGAATGGTCAGTTTACTACTAGATTTGCTTATAAGATATTGTCTCAAGAAAACCCCTCCACTAATGATAAAACTTGGTTGAAGATTTGGCACATGAATTTATTACCTAGAACAATTTTGTTTGTTTGGAAAATGATGGCTGAAGTCCTCATTCTTAAATCTAAACTGCATGATAAGTTGGGACACTTAGAGCCATATTGTATGTTATGTTCTAATGATATTCGGGAAACAACCAAACACTTATTTGTTGAATGTTGTTTTACAAGAGCAGTTTGGTTTGGTTTGGTTTGGTTTAGGAATAACAACTTCTTTGAGTGGGTTAAATCGTGGTTTTCACCCTCTCTTAAGGATTGGAAAGAAGTTTTTGCTATAATATGTTGGCAGCTGTGGAAATATAGGAATCTGGTGGTTTTTCAGGGGGTTAAGCCAAACCCTTTGGATTTTATGAATATGATTAGAATTGATATTAATGAATGGAGCTCAAATTTGAAAAAGGAAGGTTCTGGGAAGAAAATGGTAAATGATAATTCTGGTTATTCAGAGAAGAAGAATAAAGTTACTGGAAGCATGAGAAACACTCATTCATGTGTTCATGTTGATGTCTCTTTTGATTTGAATTCTGGGGAGTTTGGAGTTGGACTAAATCTATGGTTAAATGAACATATCTCTGACATTAAGTTTTTTGCATGATTCACCACCAGTGCAGAATGTGGAGAAGCTCTCGCAGTAAAATGAGCTTTGGAATAGGCGAAAGATCTAAATATGCACAATACACATGTGCACAGTGATAGTCAGAATGTGGCAAACTTTTTGAAAAATAAACCTTCAAGTTGTGGATGGAGAACAAAAAACATATTAGAAGAAGTGAAGGTTCTTTTGGAATCGGTAAATTGTAGGATTAATTATGTAAATAGAAGCTTGCTTAAGGAAGTAGATAAACTTGCTAAATGGGAAAGATGTAAAAAGGGTATTTTTTTTTTACTACTAACACCCTACACAACAACCTAAAATGCTCTATTATGGAAGCTCTTGTAAATGGCTGTAACATTTCTCTATATAACTTCCCGTAGTTGTTAATAAAATGTTTGCTTATTAAAAAAAAAAAATTAACCAGTGGTGGAGCCATAAAATACTATGAAGGGGGACTAAATCTTTTTTAGAGAAATTCGGGGAGACTAAATGCTAACATTTGGTGGACTAAGTACAAGATCGAGGATAAAATAAGAAGTGTTTATATAGTTTTGGAGATTTTTAGAGGGACTAGAGCCAGGGTTAGTCAACCCCTGGCTCCGCCACTGCATTCAACCATAGAAAACGAAGGCATCAACATCAGACTCAAATGGCAGCTTACCTCCATCTGATTTCTTTACTGAAAACCATGTCCAAAGTCTAATCCAAAATTAAATCCATTTTTCCTCTTCCTACACCGACTCTCAAAACACCTGAAATTCCTTCATTAAATTAACAACAATCGACATATTTTAGCCTAACTTTGAAACCTCTTTTAGCCAACAACAACAAATCACTGCACTTCATGGTTGATCGACGAAAAGGTTTACTGGCAAAATTAGTCGCAATTTTGTAAATGAATATTAGGTCTGAGGAGACTTTATAATTTTCGCCTTTGTCAAAAATCCACCATCAACACCCGTACATAATACCATGCATCAAAAGTTGCAAAATACCAAAAGTTATAGAAAAGAATCTCGTCAAACGTAAGCCTAAAATGCACCTCTTATTTGAAAATGAGAGGGTACCAATTACACCAACAACTTTTTCGTTAGGCAACTCCGTATGGATAAAACCTAATACAATTTCAAGTAGACCAACCTAAGGATCCTTGTACAATATGTATATAGAGTTTATATATTTCTGATTCTTCACAATCGAAAGTCAAGACAACAAAGTTCGTGAACCTGATTGTATGGAAGAGTAATTGGACGATCTTAAAAATAAATATCAAATATCAATCTAATCGTATCCAAATAATTGAATCCGAGAGATTTTGCCAAGTAAGAAACTCGTTATCTATCTTTCAAGATACAAATTCTACAAGAACGACTCTCGTAATCGATCACAAGTAAGATGAAATTATCTACTAGAAATGATTATGTACTACTTGTGCTATTCATATTACAAAGATAAACAATATAATGCGAAAAGGGAAAAACACAAGACACCAGAAGTTTTATTACGAGGAAAACTGCAAATGCAGAAAAACCTCGGGACCTTGTCCGCATTTGAACACCGAACCGTATTAAGCCACTACAGATACTAGCTTACTATTAGGCTTCGGACTAGAATGTAGTTAAAACTGAATTCACCCTCCGAGCAGTTCAATACAGTCGTGTTCTTACATCTCTTTAACCTCACAAGGCTCTACGCAATTGATTCCCTTAGCTGGCGTCCTTTACAACCTAAGAGTTGCTTCACTAAGTGAAGACTTTTGATACCAATATGCCTCTAACAGATAAGCCTATTTGATTTCCCTTTAGAACAATAGATCAAGGCTTGAAATTTATTTTCAATAGAAAAAGCTGAGAAGCCTAGATCGTTAACCACATCTTATGAAAAATCTTAAACGATCAATTAATAAGAGTTTAAGATATCTATCTTGAGGAATCACAAACTTTGAGACGAAGAGAAATTTTGGTTTTCTATCTATCTCGTTCCTGAAAGAGATTACTAAAACCTCGATAACAGAAAGAACATAATCAGGATACACGAACTATCAAGGTAAAGATAGTCAGACCTGGCTTCAAGAGTCCCTAAGTGAAGTGTTTAAGTTGTAAACCGAGTTATGTTTCTCAGAGGAAACCTTGGTTCATAAAGGACGACTCTAACAAAAAACTAGGACACATAAGTGTCAGGGATTGAATTTCTTGATTGTTTGAGTCTCTTTATTTATAGATTTTCAAGACTATGGTCGCTTAGAATTCAAGCTAAGATAACTTGAGATTCAAGCAAACACTTTCTCTCGTTTAGATGAAATTCTTGTTAGAGTTCATGTAAGCATGTTAGAAGTTTGTCTTGAAATCACATAGAAAAATATACACTATGATCCGTGGTACCTGAACCGTGTAAAATGATAGTTCTTGGAAAATACGTCTTTCGAACTTATAAGCAAATCTCGTGTTCATTTAAACACTTAAGACTTGAATCATGATGTAGATACACAAAGTTTTTTAGTGATCAAGATATCTTAGAGGTGCTTATGAGAGACATAGAAATGCCAAACGTATTAAAGAAAATAATTTGAATGCACCTGCTTTAATTCGTACTTGGTAGGTATGCAAAAAGTGTAGCATACCTATGAACCAGTTCGTGAATTCAGATGGCCAAGGTATGCGTACGCCTAAGGAAATTCACGAACTCAGGTTCTTGAGGTATGTGTACTGGGTACGCGTACCATAACCCGTTATCGAACTGGAACTTGGAACTAAGGGGTATGCGTACGCCAGATATACCCCTATTCCGGAACTCAGATGACAATGGTACGCATATTGGGTACTGTACCGTCCTGTATCCAGAATTCAATAGTTGCAAATTACCCAATGCTACGACAAAATCTCTTCAAACGTAAGCCTAAAACGCACTTCTTCTTTTCCTTCACGCACAGGTCTAATTAGGCCCAACAAATAACAAATGTAAGTGGATTTCGTAGTTTGCTCATAATTTCTTTATTGTGTATAGGGATTGAGTGATTGGCCTGTTTGAATCATTTTTTAATTTTTTATAACATAAAGGAGAATACTCTAGGTTAGCTTGGTCCGTTTTGACCGACCAAACCGTTTTATCTTCCTTTATCCACTTTTGCACCATGTTCATCGCTCTACTTTTTTTTGGATTCTTCCACACCTATAATACTTCCCTCCTATAATAATATAAGAGTCGTTTCCATTGATTTTGGATGATTCACCTAACATGAGATATGAAATAAAAAAACAAGAACAGTCAAATGTAAAATGTATGAAATTTATTGAAAATAACAATAAATTTGACATTACAAATATTTACATTAAGCACTTATCACCGACGATATAAACAATTTATACTCTATAAATTCGACGAATATGTATGTAATATCATCCGATTTTGTCTACAAAATAAGAGAAAATCAGTGCATTTGCTCAAAGATACAATCAGCCAATATGAACATTTATTTCCCTGAATTGAGCTCTTAACATTTTAAAGTATCATAGACTTTATAATCAGAAAATAGAGAGGTTCATAACGACCGGTTGTAGCCTAAAAAGCATCAATAAAAATTGGCATTTTTTTAACAACAATCGGTCCATATGAATGTCCATATCGGGCAAAAACATCGGAGAAATTGTTGTCGTGTGTGTGTCATATCAGTCAATTGTTCTTGATGTTGTTCGTGGTTGAAGTACATCAACGGCAAACCGGCCAATGTGGACATTCATATTGGACGATTCTGGTTAAACACAAATAACCTAACTTTGAATAATTTCAATTTTTGGTTGCATGAATGAATCAAAAAGCTAATAGAAGAAGTAAGTTGATAAAAAAATTACTTGATTCTTTGTCATTGCTTAGAGTTTGTTCTTGTTCTTGTTAGGCTTTTTTTTCCTCTCAAATTTCTTCTATTTGTTTCCACTAAATCGATTGACCAATTCCCATATCAATTCTGTTAGGTTTTTATGGGTTTGCTTGAATCGTTTTGACATCGTCGTTATATCGAATAATCAATCTATTAACCTCAATTCTGAATAAAGCGGTACTATGTTTAGTTTGGAAATGTAAAACGAGGAAATGAAATTTGGGGGATGTAAGATGTCAGGTGAGGTTTTGTGTTTTAATAAAACTGATCCCGATTAAGTTTAAATAGTAGGGATAATTTAGTACTTTGTCCATTTTAGACATTTCATATCCCTTGTCTTTAGATGAGAACATAATCATTAATCCTTTATTATTATTTTAATAATAAAAATTACATTAAAGGCTAGCCGGAGGCTGCTCTAAAAAGAGAGATTCTCTATTATTACCCCTTTCTATTTGCCCAGAGTCGAGGCATTGGAGGTGGAAAACTTAGGTCAGTTGGAGGTGGCAGAATCCATAGAGAGGAAATTTCAAACTCAGTTAGTGCTGTGAATGAGGTCGGTCTAATAGATTTATGGTTTTCGGATTATCAGTTCACATGGTCTAATCACAGAAATGATAGAGAGCTGATTGAAAAGAGATTGGATAGAAGTTTAGCGAATAATGAATGGATCCCCTCTTTCCGAATGCCAAGGTTTCTCATCTGAGTCTGATAGCTTCAGATCATGGTCCCATAATCCTAAGTACAAAACATGATAGGAAAGATAGTGTAAACCCTTTAAATATTTTGGTACTTGGCTAGATGAAAATTCTGGTTAATTCATCAGGATGGTTCCCCTCCCTTTCAAGTTGTTAAAAAATTGTATGTTTGTAAAAAATAATAATTAATTATTTAGAATAAGAACCAGTTTGGTAATGTTCATTTAAGGCTTGATCAGGCGATAACCAATCTTGAAAAGTTTAATAATAGCAGTCAGGCCAAAAATAAATCGAAACTTTGAAACAGTTAAATATGGAAGTTGAGAAATGGTACAATATTAATGAATCTTTTTTTTTTTAATCAAAAGTGGTAATAAACTCTTGAATTTAGGAGATAAAAATATTGGTTACTTTCATGGTCTTGTAAGAACTAGGGCTCTGAGAAATAGAATAACTGCAATCAAAAATGAAAATAGAATTTGGATGGAAAGTAGAAGCCAGATAAAGGAGGTGTCGTTTCAACACTTCTCTAAAATGGCGACTACTATGAATATTGAAAGTAACAATGATCTTTTATCTAATATTCCTTATATGGTTACTGATGAGGACAACTTAGTCCTTATGCAAACTCCTCAATATGAGGAAATAAACGAGATTGTTTTTAAAATGACTCCATTTTCTTCTCAGGGGTCAAATGGCTTCCCAACTGCTTCCTTTCAGAATTGGGATCTTGTTTCTTTGGATATTGTTTCCATGGTTCAAACATTTTTTAACTCGGATTTTTCTTAGGGAGACGAATAATACTTTCATTTCTCTCGATCCCAAAATCAAAAATCCGCATGGAAGATGAAGCTAGTCACTTCATGCCGATAAATTTATGCAATACCACTTATACAATAATTTCTAAATTGTTGGATAGTAGAATAAAACCTATTTTAGATAAACTGATTTCTCATTTTTAATCGGCTTATGTTCCAAATAAGCAGATTTCAGACAACGTAATAATAGCTCATGAATTGATACACACTATAAAAAAAAAACAGGTTATTTAGGCTTAAAGATTGATATATCTAAAGCATTCCTTGTCCTTAAGAAAATGGGTTTTGTTTTGACTCTTGACTGATCTTATTCACTTAAAGGATAAGTACAACTACTTCTTCCGTGTTGTTAAATAGTTCTCCTGTGGAAGAGTTTCTACCCTTTAGAGGAATAAGGCAAGGAGATCCTTTATCTCCTTGCCATTTCATTCTTTGTATGGAAAGTTTGTCATGTTTTTCTATGGCTGCTAAAAAAAAGGATTAATCCACGGTATTAAGATTACCAAAGATGCCCTCCTATTAATCATCTGCTTTTTGCAGATGATTGTTTAATTTTTGCTAATGCTAACCTCATTGAAAGTAAAAACATATTTAAAATTTCAATACCTTTAGTGAAGGTTTGGGCCAGCTTATAAACTTCCAAAATCGTGGTTTTTGTAGTAGTAGATTTCCTAATAAATTTCGTAGAATCATAATCAAAATCCTAAAAGTCCAGAAAACCAAGCTAGATGATAAATACTTTGGGTCTCCTCTTTTCACAAACACTTCCAAAATAGTCTGTTTTGAACTACTAATAGGTAGAATTGTTGGTAGGTTAAAAGGTTAGAAAAATAGGATTGTTTCTCCTGCCGGTAGAGGAGTCCTTATTAAATGCACTCTTGAAACGATTCTTAATTATCAAATGAATTGTTTCATAATTCCGCACTACACTCTATATAAAATAACGACTCTTCAACGTGATTTTTTTTTTTTGGGAAAAAAAGAGGGTAACTCCAAAGAGTTATACATAAAAGCCTGGTCTGGTGTTAATAAAAGCAAAAAAGATGGTGGGTTAGGTTTCCATAGCCTAAAAATTATGAACAAAACTATGACAACTAAGATAGGTCGGAAGTTCATAACATATCCTAAATCTGTATGGGGTACTATTTTTAAGTTGATGTATTTTCCTACTGGTGACATACTCCCTACGTCTTTTATTAACTGTCCTAATTGACAAAGTCAAACTATTAAGAGGATCGTAAGAAATGTCATGACTAACCCTATTAAATGCTATATTATAACTAAAATAAAATTAACAAAAAAATCGAGTAATATTATTATTTTGGGAAATGTTTTAAGAAAATTAAAACAAAGATATCTTGGTTTTATTATGGAATCCATATTTAGAAGCTTTATTAGGAATTTTATAGATGTCCATAAATATTTTTATATTTAAAAAAGGAATGACGATTAATATGACTCGATTAGTAATTCTTTATCATTAGTAAATATTTACCTTTTTTAATTAGTAATAATTAATATGAAAAATATTGAATAAATTTATATATTATGATACTATTTAAGATTTTATATTGAGTTTATATTGAAAATGATTTTATGATTATAAAAAATAAATGGTATATTTGATAGTTTAAGAGGGAAAATATGTCTATAAACAGAAGAGCGTATATATAAAAAAGACAGGACTCAAAATAGAATATAGGACATATAAAAAAGACATAGGGAGTATTAGATAACAACTACAAAGCTAAACCTACTAATTCTTGGATTTGGAAAGGAGTTTCCAAAAGCTTTAAGAATCTTAGGAAGAGGGAATTTTGGGAGGTCAATAATGGTACAAATATTGATATCTGGATACACAACTTGGATTCCAGTGAGGATAGTCTCGGTTGTTCCCATTAATGAAGAGTGTCAGAGCACTACTCGGTCGAACTCGCAACCGTTGCTATCTCAAGCTTGTTTGTCAAGTTTAGTTTCCAAAACTATAAGTTTTGATTTCTAGTCTACTTATAGCTAAGTCTCGAATTATGATAGAAAGTGTAGTTGAGATTTAGACTTCACGGCGTTCATCGATTGAAGACGAAGAACTACTAAGGGGAGCTTGTGGAACTTCATCAACAAAAGGTATGTGGATACTTGAACTCACATATCACTCAAAATTCTATCTACTTTATCTCGTATTTGAGTCAAAACTTCGTGATAGCTATATAGACTTCGATTATACACATTTGATATTTCGAAATGAGTTTAACTCGCTTACATATTTCGAGAAATATGTGATGGTAAGCTTTCACTTTAACCAAATTCATCTTATATTCTTGAAAGTCAAAAGATAATCATGTGAAAAACACCTGGTAACATCTTATATGATTTGTGTGAGACAAATCATTTGGTGTAGACTCTAATGTTTCGTATTGATCATTCGATCACTTGAGAATTACTTTGAAGCTAATAGTTTGTGTGAGACAACTATTCCCGTCTTCTAAGAATGTTTCAATGATTGAAATGAGAGTTTTAAACAATTAACCATTGATTGGATATAGCACAGTATGCATACTTGTATGCTAACTGTTGGAAGTTATTCCAAGACCGAGAACCATAGTATGCGTAGTGGTTTGTTAGTTGAAGTCCGGGAACTTAGTATGCATACCCGTATGCATATCGGCGTGATTCAAGTTTGAAAATTCAACTGAAGTTTGGTAGTATACGTGTACGCATATCGGAGAACCTGCATCAAGTCTGGATACTTAGGTATGCGTACACGTTTGCATACTTGAGTGGGTTATGTTGTAAAATGGTTTGTTCATGAACTAATACATTTATAAAATAAGGAATGCAATCTTTTGCAAACTATGGCTATAATGTTCATGAATTGATTCGAGTGAATCAAAATCGATTTTGCTTTAATTGTGTCTTGTATACTTCTATGAGAATATAAACAATTGAACAACTCTATAACTAGTTTCATTTGAGTCATTTGAACTAGTTGTGTTAAGATGAACAAATTTGATATGAAAGTGTTCATATGGCTAACTTCGGTTAACTATTGTTGAGCCAACAAGGTGTACACGTTTAGGTACGGTTACTCATATCTAAATGAAGTCACTTTTCATTTGTGTGTAACAAGCTAAGTTCGATCTAGCGGTTGAAAAATATTAGCTTGAGTCTAATCAGGTTTTCATCTAACATTGAATATTGAATGCTTTGTTACCAAGGTAGCATTGATTGCAAACCCCGATTTGAAGACTATATAAAGGAGAACTATAACAACTGGGAAACCTAATCCCCACACCTCCTGTGTGATACTATTTGCAACTAGAGTCGATTCTCCTTTAACCTAGGTTTTTCTAAAACCATTATAGGTTAAAGACTTAAAGACTTCATTGGGATTGTGAAGCCAGACCCAACAATTTTCTCCATAGTTGGGTGTTTGATCTTGCTTTATTCTATCGTATTGAGTACTATCTTCTCTAAGATTTGCTCGAGATTTAATCTCCGATAAGCAAGATAAAAAGTAGTCACAAACATCTTCGTCTCATCGTTTGTGATTCCACAATATCTTGTTTCCCTACCATACGATTAAGATTATTGTGAGGTGATTGATATTACTAGGTTGTTCTTCGGGAATATAAGTCCGGTGTATCAATTGGTTCCTGTTCACCTTGATTTATCAAAAGACGGAACAAAATCTCGTAGGTATTTATGTGGGAGATAGATTTATCTATTCAATAGACTTTTCTGTGTGAGACAAATCTGTTTATCAAGTCTTCGACTTTGGGTCGTAGAAACTCTTAGTATTGGGTGAGATTAGATAAGGGAATCAAGTGTGTAGAGTCGTCTTTGGGATTGGGAGGCGTAAGGAACGCGATCGTACCTTGATCGGTGTGAGATTGGTTAGGGATCAACTACATTCCAGTCCGAAGTTAACTTGCAGTAGGCTAGTGTCTGTAGCGGCTTAGTACAATATGGTGTTCAAATCTGGACTAGGTCCCGGGGGTTTTCTTCATCTGCGGTTTCCTCGTTAACAAAACTTCCGGTGTCTGTGTTATTTCTTTTCCGCATTATATTTGTTTATATAATTGAAATATCACAGGTTGTGCGTGAGTTCAGTCAATTGTGAATCCGACCTTTGGTTGTTGATTGAATTGATTGACACTTGGATATTCGCTTTTTGATACGAGTCCAAGTTGTTTCTTATATTAATCAAAGCTCACGGATTTCTATCTCGTTTGATTTCTTTGATTACATTAAGAAACAAAGATATAACATTTGGATATATTTCTTGATTGATCTCGCTTTATTAGTTCGTGCTCTCGTGAGTTATATTGGAGTTAGTACATATATATAGATTGCCTAAACGAAATATTGGGTGTGGTTGTTAAACCCCACCTAGAGTGTCAATTTCTAACCCGCCTACCGGGTTGGACCTAGCTTGGCTTGTTTCAACCTCGCTTAGCTTGGCCCGTTGTCTAAACAAGCCGGGTTAGGGTTGTCATATCTAGCCCTAGTAAAAACAACTGGGCTAGGGTCAACTCCGCGGGTTACCCGCCAACCCGTCAATTTCCGTGAGTTACTAGTTTAGGAATTTTAAGTTTCTAATTTAGTAATTTTAGGATGATTTTAGGGTTTTGTGCTAGAAATCAAAGTTCATATATATATTCCTTAAATGATTTAATACAATCCAAATTTCATTTGATTTAGGGTTACGGAGTAATGGGTGCTTTCTTAGCGTTTTGTAAAGCATTGACCAACATAAATATACAATTATATATAAAATAACAAGCAAAAGTAATCAACAACCACGAAATGGAAGAGTGGTTATAGTTTTCAGATATGAACCAAGGTGGGATGAGTTCAAATCCCTTTGCCCACTGAGTTTTTTATACGTTTAAGTGATTTTACGTTTCATCCATCCCATTTTACAAGCCAACCCGCAACCCGTCGTGAGCCAACTTTGTCTAGGGCTAGGGTTGGGGTTTTGGGCTTGTACATGAACAGTACTAGGGATAGAGCTGACCCTAACCCGTCCATGGCTTGTCAAGCTAGGGACGGGTTGACCCTAGCTTGCCCCGTTGACAGCTCTACCCCCACCTTTTCAATTGGTATCAGAGTAGGCAAACACGATAAACCTAATAAGTTTGCGTTTGATTCCAAAGACTGTCCCTATGGGAAATCACGTTGGGAAACTTGTTCTGGGCATCTGTGACGCATACCGTAAATCTTCAAAGATTTTTAGAGTTTATTCTTATCAGACTACCGGTCTCTCAAGATAATCTCACATCATCTATGACATTAGAAATTTTAGATGATGGAAAACAATCTAAAGAAAAAAATAAGGATTCCTTTAAAAAGGTTCGTTGCAGGAAACGTATGAACAAAAGCTCAAGGATATAGAACCTCACTAGACTTCTTATTAATCTTTTTGAGGAATAATATCGTGATGGATCAATTGACAAAGAACTATTTATGGCTTTTGAAAACGTTTTTAAATCTCTGGAACGACTCGTCTTGATTAAGGAAAAGGCTTCACGATAAAAATTATGATTCTGTCATTCATGACATTGATTCGAAGTTTCTGCAACTACTCATGTCAAAATCTTTAAAATTATTTTCACAAGTAGTGTTGCAAGTTCCAGTCATTGGAAAATCCTTCCTTTAATCATAAGAAAAATGAGACAAAATTTTCAAAAGACCCTGAGTATCATCATTACTACGATTATACTTCTAGTACATTTCACAAATATCGACCGAAGAAGGTGCATGAGGATTCCTCTGCTCATCTTGTCTCTTGGTAACAAGATTGACATCACCCCATTTGTGTATAACTTGGAGTGGGGCAAGTAACGGTTTGATTTGTTTTGTGCTTTTGTATTATGAGTTAGTTTATTTTTGAAATTTATTTTTTCTTGAAGAAAAACTCGTTCGACAGAATTTTCTGTGCATCTGAGGTTAAATAAAGTGATATAGTTCTATTACTATCCTTTTACTACACTATGTTGATTTGTTTCACAGTGTGCGAACCTTGATGGTTGAACGTTGTAAAAAGGAAAATCCCACTTTCCTTCTGTGGGTCGCGGTTCATGAACGGGTCCAAGCCCATCAATTGGTATATAAGAGTTGTGGTACGTGTACCCTTCTTCTTCCTTCTCTTGTCTGTGCACGTGAACAATTCTAGGGTTCACGTATCACCGCCATTAAGAACCTCTTTGGAGGTCCAAGGGAGGCAAAATGTTTTATTAATCTTCAAGAAGCATATCAAGTAAGTTTGTCCCTTCTCCTTTTTCTCTCATTTTTTAGAATCTTATGGGGAATTTCAAGGTTTCAATGAAGGTTTCAAAAAACTTGGATTCATTATCTTCTAGCATGATTATCCCTAATAATTAAGATTCTATTAAAATTAGATTTATCAATGATTCTAGTAGTAAGATCTTTGAAAGGATTTCTTCTAGTGGTTTCATTCTAGAAAAGAAATTGGACATGGTTAGTGGTCATAAAGAAGATTTAGTTTGTCTTGAAAAATGTAATCTTGGAAACATCTTTAATGGTCTTGGTGAAGGATTTGACACTCTTACAAGAATCTTCTATGCTAACATCCGTGATGTTGATCTTGATGACATGGAATTCAAGACCATGATAAATAGAGAATTGATTTCAAGGATTACCAAAATTCCTTAGGGTAATTTTCGCCTTCCTAGACCAAGAGAAGAGCGACCATCATATGAAACCATTTCTAATGGTCTTTGTGGCAAGAGTGTTGATTGGATTGAAGGGAAATTTCCTACTAATTATCTTAGTCTTTCTTTGATGTCTTTCGAAAAACTTGGTATATCTAATCTTTGTCCCTCCACAATTGAGAACTCTCGGTGGAGTCGTGAGTTTGCGGAGTTAGTCTATTTACTTAAATCGGGTTCTCGAAGTCTTGATATTTGTGGATTCATCATTCTTCAAATGCTCTCAATGACGTCATCCAACAAGAAGTTAGGCTTTCCTTGCTTAATTGAGCAAATTTGTCGAGCATACTCTATTGCTCCTATTGGCAACTGTATTGGAACTCCCAAACTTGTTCGTCCTTGTACCTTCAAACTTATGAAGGAGAATGCTTGCAAAAGACGAAGATGTGATTCCCTTGACGGTTCTTGTGATCCTACCACCTTGAGTATTCTTCATAAAATTCACAAGGGTGTGTGTAAGATCAATTCCAAGGTAAAACGTGTGCAAGAACAATTACGTGTGATTGCTACGTAATTGTTCAAGCCTCTTGAACAATTACGATGATGAAGATGATGATTAAGAAAGATATGGATATTGTTCAAGCCTCTTGGATGTTTCCGATGATGAGGATGATGATTAAATTCTTTATTTATTTTTTTGTCTAGGAAACTTTTTATGAGAATTTATTCTTGTGTTTTAAGAAGGATAACTAGGGTTTGGAATAGCAATTATTGTGAGTACACATAGTTATTGCCAACGATTTTCATCTTGCAATGTTTTTAGATTTATTTATTTAAGTAATAAAGTTTATTTGGAAGATGATTTTGCAGTATTAATCTTTATCGGTTTTATATATTGCCAAAATAATGTTATGGGATATGTGTGTTTGCGTTCGTGAACTATGATTGTCCCAGATATGTCAAAAGTTAAGTCTATTATATGTCATTATGCAAATATTGATGGAAAATAAAATGAACTTTTGATAACAAAGATTAAGTCTATGATATCATTATGCAAATATTGATGAAAATAGAATGAATCTTTGAATATTCTGCAGTATTGATCTTTCCCTGATCCACTTCTATGTGAAAGTACTGTGCGGCTCCGTAAGTTCTCTTATGTAGAGAATTTCTGATTAAATTAATCATGGGTTCTCTTGTGGTTAATTTAAGTAAGTTATCTGGGTACAAATTCATGTTTCATATAATTTTTTAATGTCCGAAGAAATCCTTATTTTCTTGTAAACGCAAGGTCGCTCTTGTTGTTCTTTCGGGTATGAAATTTTGTGTGTGTGTGTGTGGGGGGTGGGGGGGGGGGGAGTTCTTAATTGAACTTGTGCTTAATTGCCAAATCTTTTTGGGGAGTGCGGCTGTGGAATATTGTAGGAGTTATCTTGTACGTATCTTTATAAACTCCTTGATGAATACACTAAGTTTCGACTATGTGAAATCATCAAAACAAAAATGATATGTTCTATTTTAGTCATGAAGTATCTCTATGAGAATTTCATTATGATCCCACTAGTTTTCGTACCTTTGCAAATTTATATTGACAAAAAGGGGGGAGAATTATTGTGTAGTTCACACTACAAATACATATGGTTTACGGATCACTATGTAAGGGGAAGTGGCTTTCATTGTGAGATGAAGTATTGACTAAGGGGGAGTGATACCTATCACCATAGTATTGTTGCCATAGTTGTGATGCAATTGGACTTTGATGATGTGTAATAATACTATGACACTGTATAACAATGATTGAAAGCTATTATTTTTTCATTGTTATGGCTACGGATCTTCAACAACTATGATGCTAAGTTGAACACATTCAGAATCACTGGAGTACTTGGAAGTGACGAAGATTTTGAGTAATGTTCAAGAACCAAGGAAATCAAGCATTTGGATGAGAAGCTACAAAGTTTATTTATTTTGTAATCCATATCTGTTGAAAGTTTTGTCACTAAAATTGACAAAGGGGGAGATTGTTAGAGCACTGCTCGGTCGAACTCTCAAGCGTTGCTATCTCAAGCTTGTTTGTCAAGTTTAGTTGCCAAGACTATAAGTCTTGATTTCTAGTCTACTTATAGCTAGATCTCAGATTAAGATACAAAGTGTAGTTGAGCTTTAGACTTCACGGCATTCATCGATTGAAGACAAAGAACAACTAAGGGGAGCTTGTGGAACTTCATCAACAAAAGGTATGTGGAGACTTGAACTCATCTATCACTCAAAAGTCTATCTACTCTATCTCCTATTTGAGACAAAAGTCGTATAGTTATATAATTATTATACACATTTGATATTTCGAGTGAGTTTAACTTGCATACATATTTTGTTGGTAAGCTTTCGCTTTAACCAAGTTCATCTTATATTCTTGACGAAAGTCAAAAGATGATCATGTGAAAATCGCTTCAGTAACATCTTATATGATTTGTGTGAGACAATCATTTGGTGTATTGATCATTTGATCACATGAAAATTTCTTTGAAGCTAATAGTTTGTGTGAGACAATGATTCCCGTCTTCTAAGAATGTTTCAATGATTGAAATGGGAGTTTAGAACAATTAACCATTGATTGGATATAGCACAGTATGCGTTCTTGTATGCTAATTGTTGCAAGTTATTCCAAGACTGGGAACCATAATATGCATACTGTTTGTTAGTTGAAGCCCGAGAACTTAGTATGCATACTCGTATGCGTACTGGCGTAACAGTTCAAGTCCGGGAATTCAACTGAGTTTGATGGTGTAGGATAGTATGCGTACACGTTTGCATACTGGTGAACCCATACCAAGTCCGACTACTTAGGTATGCGTACACGTTTGCATACTTAAGTGGGTTATGTTGTAAAATCGGTTTGTTCATGAACTAATACATTGTTAAAAAAAGGAATGGAATCTTTTGCAAACCGTGGCTATAATGTTCATTAATAGATTCGAGTGAATGAAAATCGATTTTTCTTCAATTGTGTCTTGTATACTTCAATGAGAATATAAATAATTGAACAACTCTAGAACTAGTTTCATTTGAGTAATTTGATCTAGTTGTGTTAAGATGAGCAAGGTTGATATGAAAGTGTTCATATGGCTAACTTCGGTTAACTATTGTTGATCCAACAAGGTGTACACGTTTAGGTACGGTTACTCATATCTAAATGAAGTCACTTTCCATTTGTGTATAACAAGCTAAGTTCGATCTAATGGTTGAAAGATATTAACTTGAGTCAAATCAGGTTTTCATCTAACGTGTGAATATTGAATGCTTTGTTACCAAGGTAGCATTGATTGCAAACCACGATTTGAAGACTATATAAAGGAAAAATCTAGCAACTGGGAAACCTAATCCCCACACCTCTTGTGTGATACTAGTTGCGACTAGAGTCGATTCTCCTTTAACCTAGGTTTTCCTAAAACCATTATAGGCTAACGACTTAAAGACTTCATTGGGATTATGAAGCTAGACCCATCTATTTTTCTCAGTAGTTGCGTGTTTTGATCTTGTTTTATTCTATCGTATTGAGTAATATCTTCTCTAAGATTTGCTTGAGATTTAATCTACGATAGGCAAGATAACAAGTAGTCACAAAAAATTTCGTATCATCGTTTGTGATTCCACAATATCTTGTTTCGCTACCATATGATTAAGATTATTGTGAGGTGATTGATATTACTAGGCTGTTCTTCGGGAATATAAGCCTGGTGTATCAATTGGTCCTTGTTCACCTTGATTTATCAAAATACGGAATAAAACTCATAGATATTTTTGTGGGAGACAGATTTATCTATTCAATAGACTTTTTTTGTGTGATACAAATTTGTTTATCAAGTCTTCGACTTTTGTTCGTAGCAACTCTTAGTTGTGTGTGAGATCACCTAAGCGAATCAAGTGCGTAGAGTCCTCTTTGGGATTCAGAGGTGTAAGGAACGCGATTGTACCTTGATCGAGTTAGATTGGTGGGCTCAACTACATTCCAGTCCGGGTTAATTTGCGGTAGGCTAGTGTCTCAGGTAACGACTTAATACGGTGTGGTGTTCAAATCGGACTAGGTCCCAAGGTTTTTCTCGCATTTGCGGTTTCCTCATTAACAAAACTTCTCGGGGTGTTTGTGTTATTTCTTTTTCGCATTATATTTGTTTATATAATTGAAATATCACAGGTTGTGCGTAAGTTAAATCAATTGTGAATCCAACCTTTGGTTGTTGATTGAATTGATTGACATTTGGATATTCATTTTTGATACCATACAAGTTGTTTCTTATATTAATTAGGCTCACGGATTTCTATCTGTTTGATTTACTGATTACATTGAGAAACAAAGATATAACTCTTGGATATATTTTTTGATTGAGCTCGCTTTATTAGTTGGTGCTCTCAGTTATATTGGAGTTAGTCCATACAGATTGCCTAAACGAAATATTGGGTGTGGTTGTTAGACCCCCGCTTTTTCATAGAGGCCAGATTAAGTTTTATCAAAGTCGGGATATAAACAAACTCAAAATGTGTTTTACTGATGTTATAATCCAAAAAATTGTTGTAATCAAGTTTGACATTAATCAGAATACAGTGAGATGGAGTTATACTCCACACTCGGATTTCATTTTGTTGGGTTTCTTTATAAAAACTTGTCCGAGAATGATGGTACCAACTGTCCTATAAGTTATTGCTAGTATGATTAATTGGACTAGGCTATGGAAAATGAATGTCATGCCTTTAATTAAAGTTTTTTATTTTTTAAGTGTCTTCATGACATTCTTAGGTGGGAGATAGAATCCACAGGATTCTAACCAACATAGATAATTGTTTTACTTTGTGCAACTCTGAAATAGAGAACATTGTCCATCTATTTAAGAATTGTGAATTTGTTAGTAATGTTTGGAAGTGTTTGTCGTACAACACCAGTAGAGCTAAAACTAAAAGTCATACATCCCACACCTGGTTCAAAAATTGGTTTCAAAATGAAAACAACTTCCGTCATGATGATGTTAATTGGGAAAATATTAGCGCACCTGCTGTTTGCTTTATATGGAAAGCTAGGTGCCAGAAAGTCTTTGAGAAAACAAAGCCTTGTTACAAGTTTACAACGAGTCATATTGTGAGATATTATGGAAGGAAACAACTCCAAAGGAAAAGGAAACATGAACTACAATACCTAAAGAAGATGGAAGTAATAAGGTTTGTATGCGTGGCTAACAACATTCGTAACTCAAACTTATCTTATCTTGTATGTGGTGATATTGGGGCAGGAACCATGAATCTGGAAGACTACATCAGGGATGCAGAATTTTAGAATATCTATAAAACTTTTATTTCCTTTAAGGTTGTGTTCTATAATGATGTGAAAGGCAATATAATGTTTAGTAATATGTATAGGCTAAGAGTACTTGTTAATAGAGATTGGATATGGTCAAAAATGGAAGTGAGAAACATGAAGAATCGGTTTGAAGTCTTGGAAAGATTAGATCAGAATCCAAATTCTAGTTGAAGTTCTACATATGATTTTCTTACTTACAGTGGTTAAGACCAATCGATAATATGAATGGGGTATGTGAAATTGGGGATATGGAGACTAATAAACTGCACAAAGGTTATGAATCGGGGATATCTCGATAATATCGACAATGGAGAGCGGAAGGAATGACCAGGATCTCGATAATTTAGGAAAGAAGTGCTAGTCAGGCCGTAAATATCGCAAAGGATGGCGCGAAAAAGATCTTTCATAAATTCAATCTTTGAGTGGCCGGTAATTTGAATATTATGAATACCACCAATTTGGGCATGTAACCGATTACGCAGACCCATGTGGTGTGGTGTGGCCTAGATTAGCTCGGTATTTACTTCATGTCCATAGAAAAGAGAGATATTTACTTCCGCGTATAAGTACGCTGTAAAGACTCAAGAGCGTGTGGTGTACTGCACAATACCGTAGGGGTCTTTTCGTCTAAACTGTTCATTCGGAATTTGAATTTCAAAATGTTACCGTTTAGGGAGAAGCAATAAAGAATTCACCACTTTAGAACGGCTATAAGAATCATTCACTAGGTTTCCACAGATCAATTACATTTCATCTGTTGGAGAAAGAAAGGAAAGAAAAGAAAAGAAAGAAAGATGGAAAACATAGGATTTAATGAGAATCAGAAATCAGCCATGGATGCATTTGAAAAGCTTGAAAAAGTAGGAGAAGGAACATATGGGAAAGTATACAGAGCAAGAGAAAAAGCCACTGGTAAAATCGTAGCTTTAAAGAAGACACGTCTCCATGAAGATGAAGAAGGTGTACCACCAACAACTTTAAGAGAAGTTTCTATTCTAAGAATGCTTTCCATGGATCCTCATGTTGTTAGGTAATTTCATTTCTTCATCTGTTTATTTTCTAGGGTTTTCGATTATCTCATCTTCCACAACTCCAATTTGTGTTAGTTTTGGAGGTTTTCTTTCATATCTAAGAACAATCGTTGGTATAGATTTTCTTGAAGAGATTTTATTTCTAGGGTTAGATCTTGCTTTTAAGGGCATCAGTATTCCCCTTTGTGGATATTTCGTTTGATTATATTTAGAATCTTGATTAGGTCGGATATCCCATTTAGGGTTTTGATTGTTTTATATTGCTTCTCTCTGAGTTTGTATTAGATCTTGCTAGGGTGTTTAGTCATCTCGTCTTTGGTAACTCCAATTTGTGTTCGATTTGGGGTTTTTTTGATTTGGATGCTTAAACAAACTATGGATGCCGATTTTCTTCAAGAAATTTATCTCTAGGGTTATGGATCTTTAATCTCTATGATCGATGTGTCTTGTATCTGAAATTTGATATGCTGTTACATGATTTGATGTCAGGTTGTTGGATGTGAAACAAGGTCAGAACAAAGAGGGAAGACCATTCTCTACCTTGTTTTTGAGTACATGGATACTGATGTTAAGAAGTACATTCGAGTTTCCGCTCATCTGGAACTACAATGCCCCACATATCGTTAAGGTAATCGAACTTGCTCTATTAAAACTGGTTTGACATTGTAATTGTGGATACCTTGAATTTCATATTGTTATATTTTTTTGATACCGACTTTGTTGGTGTTTATTTCTGAATGCAGAGTTTGATGTATCAACTTTGCAAGGGTGTTGCATTTTGTCATGGTCATGGAGTACTTCACAGGGATTTGAAACCTCATAATCTTCTAATGGATCCAAAGACAAAGATGCTTAAAATAGCAGATCTTGGACTAGCTAGAGCATTCACGCTCCCAATGAAGAAGTACACTCATGAGGTATGCATATTACACATCTAGTTATTTTGGTATTTAAGTATCCAGAATGTATTATAACATGATTGCCTGCTGCAACTTCTATTGCAGATCTTGACTCTTTGGTACAGGGCACCAGAAGTTCTTCTGGGCGCCACTCACTACTCAACTCCAGTAGATATCTGGTCTGTTGGCTGTATCTTTGGTAATTACCTTGTTTTCCTTCTTCAACTTATCTGGAATTAAGCTTTTATTCTGTTGTTGTGCTGAAATGATTTGTGTAACTAAATGCAATCTATTGGCTTGTTTTTGGTTAATAGCTGAACTGGTTACAAACCAAGCACTCTTCCCTGGGGACTCTGAATTGCAGCAACTACTCCACATCTTCAGGTTTGAATAGATTCATGCTCGTGTTATCAGTTTGAGATTCTTGGACACAAATTGTTAATAACACTAACTGATCTTTGCTGTCACATTCTAGGTTGCTGGGAACTCCAAATGAAGAACGATGGCCAGGCGTAAGCAAGCTAATGAATTGGCATGAATATCCACAATGGTCTCCACGGAAGCTGTCATCTGCGGTTCCTAACTTAGATGAAGCTGGTCAAGATCTGCTCTTGGTGAGTTGAACTCATATTCTGATTGTTTACCAATTTTGACAAAAACATCACATGGCATTCTAATCATGTATTCTATGCTTTGTATGTGTTAACAGCAAATGTTGCGATACGAACCTTCAAAGAGGATTTCAGCAAAGAAGGCAATGGAGCATCCTTACTTTGATGACCTGAATAAAGCTGGTCTCTGAATCTATTCAATGATGCATTGAATTCTAACAAAGCCAAAAGTTGATTTGTAGTTTTCAGCTGCTTTTCTTAAGCATAGTTTGTGTCTTTTTATTTTCATCCTTTTTCCTTTGATGGTTTTTACCATCTTGTTATCTCTGTTTCAGACCTCGGATGAGATAATGTACTGAAAATCAATGGAAATCCAGTGTTTCTTTATTCTATTCTTTTACATGGCTTAATGTCTCGGATAGACAATATGGATGAAAATTTGGATTTTGGAAACAGTTGACAGTAAAGTACTAAAGTGTGTTCATTTTTCTTTGGTGCATTGTTAGTCTTTTACGCTGCTTACGCATGTAAGCTGCACTAGCCCATGGCATTGCTGTAACGGCAACTTCAGTCTCACTAGAATGAAACAACTAGTCCCTGCAAATTAATGGAAAAAATGTTACTGCGAAGGAGCCATAGGTATTATTGTTGACCGCATTGCTGTAACGGTAACTTCAGTCTCACTAGAATGAAACAACCCCTGCAAATTAATGGAAAAAATGTTACTGCGAAGGAGCCATAGGTATTATTGTTGACCGCTTGCTTTACACTTGACTTGAGTACACTTCAATGTTTGCCTAGTTTTGGTACTGGGGTAATCAAGTTGGGTTTTGCTGGGTACCATAATGCTAAGAAATATAATCGATCAATTTGTTGCATTTAGTCATTAGACACTCCAAATGAACTACTGTGGCCAGGGGTAAACAAACTCATGAACCGTAGAAAAGGGGAAAACTGTGTAAACAAATGAATGTAAAATGTCTTTTTTTTTAATATATGATGTGTTTTTATGCATATAAACACCACAGTAGCCATGGCTTTTACCCATAACAATGAATCGGTTCTACAATTTTTGACCTCACCACCTCGAAAGATAGGGGTAAAGATATATTATGGAGATATACCAGCATTAATCACCCATAGTGTTTATCATGACAATGAATTTTCCTTACTGCAATTCTCAACACCGCCGAGAAGGATGGGGCAAAGAAATATTATGAAGATACCAGCCACAAGAAAAAGGTTGTCCAGATGGTTAGTGAAATAGAGGCCACGGAGTAAGTCCACAGCAAAATAACAGAACATTCGCTCTCACGGATTTAAACAACTGGGTAATCGTACCTGCAAATTCCATGGAAAATCATTTGAGGGGTGGTTATGAGAAAGAAGAACAACTCATTGGAAGTATGATACATAAGTATAATAGAACCTAACATACCAATGTTCATTGCAGGTGGCATCACAAATTGAAGTAGAAGAACAAATTGATACAAGGGGTCTGACTGGATTAAGCCTAATCTGAAAGCACCTTTAACCACGATAACGCCCAACACAGGCAATAGTATATATCTGACCACAACAATGCCAATAACAACAGACTTCTGCATCCCTGACCCTCTTATACCTGAACAGGAAAGTAAGAATATGTACACCAACGGACTTTTTGTCAATTCTTGGCAGGAACTGAATAACTATCGAAAACTGAGGTTTAAGACAAAAACATTAATCAACCATTACCTTTGGTAAGATTTCCTCCTACTATTAAGGTCAAGGTTGGGACAGCTGCATTACTGTTGACCAAAAAAAAAAAACATATTAAGGAATGTGCACTACGAGTTTCAAAGGATGAAGCTGCCAAAAATTTGTTTACAACTTGCTATAGAAACAGAAAGTGTCTAGGAGTTGAATAAACAATATACTCAACAAGGTCTTTTTGTGAAATGAACTCAATTATCAAACAATAAGAAGTTTAATTTTAGTAATTTATCCTCTGATAGTCTAATTCAATATGACGAAGGCTGGTTGGAAGACTCAAACTTAAAAAAAAGAAAAACAAATTCAGTTTTTGTATTTCTTAGCAAGCAATTTTGAGGATCTGTCACAGAACCATGCAGTCCAAATTTGCCACAAACAATTTGTATTATTAAACAGGTACATGTAATACTCTATGTTAAATTTCAAAATGGTAAAAGCAACTCCTCATCGTGGAGAAAGTAGCATTAACTTACACAGCCATGTATGTATGGTTTGCATAAATCATACCTCAGCAAAGTAGCGGAATCTTGTATCACACGCAGAGGAGCACTTTCACCAATTAATAACGTTCGAATTTGAGGGACGATTCCGATAAAAAATCCAACAATCTACACAAGAAAACAGACAGCAGCTTCACCCCTCCTGAGTCACTCAATAACATGCATCTGATATTTGCAATTCACATGTATGACTACTTTTTTGACTCTTAGATGGCCCTCTTCTTGTGCAATCTCTAATCTATTAGTTTCTGAAATTCAATTCAAACTCTTTCTGCAAAACACAACTACGTAAGCAAGAAAGAAAAACTACAGTACCGCGCCGATTGTTGAAGGTGCAAACAATCTCTTGAAGTGGATATGTTCTGCCATCATCTCAAACTGCTGTCTACACTTCACCAAAAATGGTATCTAGACTCCACAAGAAAACATGGAAAGTTAAAATTTTCCTCGGCACACAACATATAGGATAGCAGAAAGATATAATACAGGCTACACACCTTTTTTATGGGGTTTATACTGTAAGGCAACTGAGATTGATCCTCGGAAATTCCAGAAATCGAACAATAGTTCGATGGAAGCAGTTCTTCTGTACAACTCTCAGGGAATAGTTTCGATGTTTCGTCTGGAAACTTCAAACTGCTTACAGGGATATCTTCTTTAGTTTCCTCGGTGTTGGTTGAAAATATCCTAACAAGGTTGTACACATATGACCACAAATAAATAGCCCCAATCTGAAGAAAACATAAAAAAACCAATCATTTGCGTTGAGAACAAGGAATTGAGAAAATCTATTTCGTATCATTGAACAGCATCGATTTTGGAAAAGCAAGAAGCTAGGTGAACAAGATACCGCCATAGAGAGAGAAGCATAAGCCACTCCAAATGTATTGCAAACATCTGGATCTCCAAATGGACTCCCTTTTTCTTTACAGACCGCTGGAACAATGATTAGAAGCAAGTTCCCCAAATTCCCTGCTCATTACAAATCAAAATTCACTGAATCACTTGTTACTTGGTTGAACTATGCATCACAAACAGTAGGACTATATCACTTACTTGACCTTCGGAAAAATAGCCTCTACTTCCTTACTACTATCCTGACATTTTAGTAACTCTGAGATCAAGCGACTTACCGGCAGCACAACAGCCCAAAATGAGACCCTCAAATGTGAAGGAGGCCTTGTAAATTGTATTAAAACCCATCCAAATACCGAACCAGCAATGAATGTGATAAGAATGTTCACCGGCATGAACCACCTGATTATTCACAAGCATAAAACCATAAATTTAGAAATGGCACAAACCCAAACACAAAAAACATCGATTAATTCGACACACATATTATAATAATGTTACAGTAACTGTAAGTAGAGCGAGCATAAAGAATAAAACTCACAACTTAACCATGCTATCATAAGTAATTGTCTTGGACAAATTCCCTGATATAAGTGCCGGATTAAACACGTAAAATACAACCTGTTCAAGCAAATTAAAGAATTCATTGTTAATATAAACAACACTGATAATTAAACACGGCGAACAATTTCAAGAAACCCAATGCTGATATGACTTACATTGTTTATAAGCTTCCTAGCATCATCTCCCAAAATATTTATACTATCTAATGCAAGAAAAGAACCAAGACCAGTAACCAGAAGTACTTCCACAACCGGTATCGACGATGCAATGAAAAGATCCAAAAGTGCCACCATGACTACTTGCTGATACAAACAATTCAGAATTTTTAAATCACCAAAACTTGATCAGCTCCGCACAACTAGTGTCCACACAATTTTCTTCTATTTCTTCACTCATTTCACAAATCTTGTGAAATCCTCTCATGCAAAATATTGATCCTGTAACAATTTTTACATAAAAACAAAAAGTCGTGATTTATTTAAAAAATTCTTAGTTAATCAATCAAAATTACAGTACAAAAAAATATATTGAAGTGAAACTCGTGATTCTCTCTGGAATATTTTTAAACCAACTTTTTCTTTGTTATTCCCAAGGAGGAAAGAGATCGATGCTCTAGGGCCTAGGAGATAAAAGTGAGCCACGTAAATGGCGAAGACTGAGGAAGAGAAAGTGGAAAAGTTGAAGACGTCATCGGACTAGACTAGTCAAGCGGAAGTGAAGGAATGGGTATCTTCGGGTTCCATTGGGTCTGGATAATCTGAAAACCCACAGCTTGTACAAAGTTACAAGGGTGATGATCCTTTGCCAAGTTTAAAATATACTGTATATTTCTCATTTGTTTTTCACCTATGGAGGTTTTTTTTTTTTTTTTTTGATGGAAAGATGAAATTTGATTACTAGCAAATATGGTACAAAAGATTTACAATTTCATTTTTATCGAAAACATTGGAAATAATGCTAGTAATTTTGAGTTGTTGTTGTATCTTCATGGATAAATGTTGTAGACCTTTTATCCTTGCTTCCTTGGCAATTTTGTCTGCTGCTGAATTGTATTTTCGATTAGTATACTTTACCTTAGCCTGCGGAAGTTCTTGAAGGATTTCTTTTACTTCTTGCACGGTGTTTTCGGCTGTCCATAGGGTACTTGTGTTGACCTCGTTGATATTGTCTCCAAGGGTTTGCAATCGAGTTACAATGGTTACACTAGATAACACATTTTCCTTTAGCCACATAGTCGCCTTGAGTAAAGCTCTTGCTTCGCATGGAAAGTCAAGTGGCTTTCTCCGAGCCGGTTTGAAAGGTGCATGATGGTGTGTTGGTCAACCGAATATAATATGTGCGCATATCCCATCGATAGGTCGTCCTCTTTGAAAGAGGCATCTACAAATATTATCCGATCGGTCTTTATGGTTGACCATTTGGCATTGATCAACATTGTTCTATTGGCTTAGGTCCTTTGGTAGTAGAATTTTAGGAATGGATTGCAAGAAACTCGTTGATTTGGGTTATTAGTTGCGTTGGATTTGGGATTGTCTCCTTAAAAACCACCGAGCATCTGTATTTCCATATGAACCATAAAATTGTTGCAATTTTCCCCGTTAAATTATTGTGGGAATTATATAATTACCCTCAGTTTTGACAGGCTACACAACTACCCTTATCCTACAATAAAAATACAATAAATATACCCTCCCATCTGGAAGCCCACAAACGTTTTTTCCATCTTTCCATATTTACCCTCCCTATACGGTAGAAATAGGCAATTCATCGTTTCCTTTTTAGTTTCGTATCTAAAATTCTTCTCTCCCCCTCTCGCCGAACCATCAACCTCATCACTCATCGCCTCTACTATCACCGTCTTTCTCCGCCTATTTTCACCGATTTTACGATGATTTAATGATGATTACGGTGGTGGTGGTGGTGGTGGTAGATATCAAATCTCTAACAACCAATCTTTCCAAATAAGTTTTCTTATTAGATTCACAAATCTCTGGCACATTAGGTGATGATGGCGGTGGTGGTGGAGCATGTCAAATCGCTGATGTTTTAGTTGATGATAGTGGTGGCGGTGCAAGTGGAGGAGGATATTAAATCCCTGTTCTATTTGTTGATGATGTTGATGGTGGTGGTGGCGGCGGTCACGGTGGTGGAGAAATCGAATCTCTGTTCCAGTAGTCGATGATGGTGGTGTTGGAGGTATGTCTCCAATCTCTGACTTGTTTTAATTTGAGATTCGTTTTTATTATTAGATTTCTTTAGATATTGTGGAACATTCAGTTTAGTTAAAACATATCTTAATCAATGTGGTTTTAAAATGTTTATCTTTTGAAATTATTGTACATAACTTAAAGTTTGAATTGGACAAGAATCGGTGAGAAAAAAACAGTACCAATAGGAGATGTCGGCTTGCATTTATCAATTATTTTTGGATTTGTTATGTTTTAGTGGTCTTATACCAAGCTACTTGCTTAAGGTGGTAATAAACTGTTTTGTTTACTTATCTTCATTATGGTGATGTGCGGTGGTGGGACAGTAGCATGTGTGGCGGTGGTGGGTGGCTGGTCCTGTGTTTGGGGTAGTGGTAAATGGGTGGGTTGTTTCTATGTTTGATTTTAATTAGTGATGGAAGAGGTGGAATGCAAAGTGGTAGTGGTAATTGGCAGAGTGGGAATACAAAGAGGAAGGATATAAAGTTTGGTTGCGGTGGGAAAACAATCGTGATGATTAAATTATGCGGCTAAAGAGGGTAACTCGAGAGAAGAGATAGGTCTCCAATTTATAGAATAGCTTTGTGAGTTGGTGTATAGTAGTCTCATGGAATAGATGTAACTTGGCTTAATGATAAGAAATTGCTACATTTGATTTTCCGAATTTGCGACTCATATTTGTCGTTTTTTTGTAGGTTTCTAGTTTGGATTTTTATCACTTTGGTTTCATATGAATTGACGGTGTTTATAGGTTGAGTTGTTAATGAAGTAGCGGCTAAATCACCCATCGTCATTTTGGTTGTGAATTTGTGCAACGGTGTGGCATCTTACTTTTGTCATCTACTCGCAAATTTTGAACTAGGAAGTCGATTATGGTTTATGAACCGGTCAACGATGGTTGTGGTGATTTCACCTGCCGCGAAAAATGAAGGGTATACATTCCGTAAGTCTTTACATATATGTTTTTAAAGTGTTGGAATAGTTTTCATATATGTTTAGTGAAAAGATGAAAAATGAGAAACTTAGAAAGCACAACTTTGCTTTCTATTTTTGGTGGTGGTTGTTGATCTTTGCCAGTGGAGGTGATAGTAGTACTTGCGATGCTTGGTATTGGTAATGGTTGTTGTGCGGTGGTAATGCTGGTTTCATCGTCAAATTGTTAGTGACTAATGTAAATGTTTCATTTTCAATTGTTTTCGTCGTCTTTGTACAGGCTAATAATTACGGATGGAGTTTTGAGTTGGCCCGCACTTACCCTTGAATCTATAATAGTGAGTCCACTCCTCCACTCCTGTTTACTTGTATACTAATAGTTACATTAGATGAACCTATGGTGTAATGGTATCACTTGACTCTAGTCGGAAGATGAGTGTTTGATTCACGTTAGGTTCACTACTTTTAGTATATTTGTGTATCAACGATAGAAATTGACCTTAGTTTAGGGAGTCAACAACAAATATTTGTGTATCAACAATAGAAATTGACCTTATTTTAGGAGTCAACAACCAATGTTTCTGTATCAACAATAGAAAAATGGTATCAACAACCAAGGTTTGTGTATCAACAATAGAAAAATGGTATCAACAACCAATATTTTTGTATCAACAATAGAAATTGACCTTAGTTTAGGGAGTCAACAACCAGTGTATCTGTATCAACAATAAAAAAAATGGTATCAACAACCAATATTTGTGTATCAACAATAGAAAAATGGTATCAACAACCAATATTTGTGTATCAAAAATAGAAATTGATCTTAGTGTTAGGAGTCAACAACAAATTTTTGTGTATCAACAATAGAAATCGACCTTAGTTTAGGGAGTCAACAACCAAGGTTTGTGTATCAACAATAGAATAATGGTATCAATAACCAGGTTTGTGTATCAACAATAGAAAAATGGTATCAACAACCGAGGTTTGTGTATCAACAATAGAAAAATGGTATCAACAACCAAATTTGACAAATATTTTTGAACTTTTGATTTTTGGGTCAACAAATATTTTCGTTGTTGACGCCTAATATTAATGGCGGCGCGGCGGTGGCGGCGGCGGCCGGCGATGGCGGCGGCGGTGGTGGTGGCGGTGGCGCGGCAACTGCCGGTGGTGGTGGTGGCGGCGGCAACTGCGGTGGTGGTGGTGGTGGCGGAGTAGCGGCGGTGGTGGCGGCGATGGTGGTGGCGCGGTGGTGGTGGCGGTGGCGGAGTGGTGGTGGCGGCGGTGCTGTTGGTGGTGAAATGAAATAATAGAAAAATCTATTTTTTAATGGATAAATTTTTTAAATGGAAAATAATATTTTAAGTGAGGGTATTAAGGTAATCTATATTTTAATGGATAAGGTATTTAAATGATAGGGGTATTTATATTGTTGTATAAGGGTATTTGTGTTGGGCCTCTATAATAGGGGCATTTAATAAATTTACCCTAAATTATTTAGGTTTGGGTTTTGAATCCACCTTTTAACCCAAGTTGTGATTGAAATTGTATTGTCTGAGGGGATAAGATGACCTAAAGAGAAGCTGAACCAAATGGCTCTGAAAATGGGCATGTTCCAAACGGGTGAATCTCCGTTTCCCGAGCTTGCATATTACACATTTGACAAATAGTTGCGATTTCCGAATTGTGTGCACCCGGTCTTGATGAAGTGGGTAATGCTTTCCCGTGATAGCTTCCACACAAACTGACTTTATCCTCTAATTGCTTGTATTCTCCGGATATTTTTCCATGGGAAATCTAGTTCGATATGTCTTATTCTTTTGTTTGATTTGCTAGGAAATTATAAATGTTTTTGGTCGAGAAAAGTCCCGATTGGTGATGCAACCATTTTATATTATCTTCTTCATTTCTTTTTGGAGAAATAGCTTGGATTTTATCCCTCACTTCGAGCTAAAGTATGTGTTTAGCTTTTCGTTTGTCCCACTTGTTCTCTTAGTAATTAAAGCTTGTAACTTTGTTGGGATTATATCCTGAGACAATTGAGGGTGTGGAATTATTTCCTCATTTGGAATCCATCTATCTTCCCAAATCTTTATTGATTCTCCATTTTTCACTTGCCAGATAAAGTTTCCTTTAATTAATTCCAGTCCTTTTCGGATACTTGTCCAAATCCACGATAAGTTTGAAATTTTTGATTTTTCCAAAGGGTTTGAGTGAGGGAAATATTTTGCTTTGAGAATTTTTGCCCATAGTTGCTCATTTTCTAATAGTAATCTGCTGGCTAGTTTTGTGAGAAGGGCAATATTGAATTGGTGTGGGTTTTTTATACCTAAGCCCCCTTGCACAATGGGTTTGCAAATATATTTCCAAGCCCTAATGAAGCCTCCTTGCCGTTTTTGTTTATCTTTATTCCACTAGAAGTTTCTTTGTATTTTGTCCAGCTTGTTTAAAGTTTCCTTTGGAAGAGCAATAACTTGCATCTCGGTACGTTGGAAAAGCTTGGAGAATAGATTTTATCGTAAGCGTCCGTCCCGCTTGAGAGAGGAGTTTCGATTTCCAACCTTGTAGAGTAGAGTAATATTTCGTAGAAGAGGCTCAAAATTTGCTTTCCTATTTTTATCGAAGAATAGGGGGGTTCCAAGATATCTATCCTTTTTTGTCATTAGGGGAACTTTTAGGATTCTAGCTAACATTTTTCCATGTTTTGGGTGAATTTTTGGGCTGAAATATACACTTGATTTTTGTAGATTTATCATTTAACATGTTATATCTTCGAAAAGAGAAAGGATTTCCAAAAGATTCTTTGTTTCCCCTAGATCGGCTTTTGTGAAGAGAAAGCAATCGTCAGCGAAGAACAGGTGGGAGATGTTTGGAGCTTCTTTATTGATCTTAAAGCCAGATATTTTTTTCTCGGAAACCGCCTTGTTAAGAAGCCTGGATAGAATTTCCATGCAGATTAGAAATAAATAAGGCGAGAGCGGGTCTCCTTGTCTTAATCCTCTAGATGTTCTAAACTTTGAGCCAGGAGAGCCATTGAGAAGAATAGAGAAAGAAGTGGTAGAAATGCATTGAAAGATTAAATCAGTCCACCCTTCGTCAAAACCCAAACTAAGGAGAGATTTTTCTAAGAAATTCCACTCCACTCTATCGAAAGCCTTAGATAGGTCTAGCTTCAGAGCTAGATGTCCTTTTTTCTTTTTTGAGGTTTTCATTGAGTGGATGAGCTCATGGGCGATGATAATGTTGTCGGTGATTTGTCTACCGGGAAGAAAAGCAGATTGGTTTGGGGAGATAATTTTGTTGAGGATGGGTTTTAATCTGCTTGCAAGAATTTTTGAAATGAGTTTGTAAATGGTGTTGCTTAGGCTTATTGGCCTAAAATCAGATGGAGTTTGAGGCGTTGAAATTTTTGGAATAAGGGTTATGAAAGAGTGGTTCAATTCCTCATCAAGAATCCCCGTTTTAAAGAAATCTTGGACTGTGTTTATAATATCCGGGCCAAAGACCTCCCAGTTGGATTTAAAAAATCCTGGTTGAAACCCATCCGGCCCCGACGCTCCCCATTGGTTCATATTGGAGAGAGTTAGCCAGATTTCATTTTTTGAGGGAATTTTAAGAAGCGATAAATTTTCTTCTTCCGATACGCACGGTTCTATGATGCTAGACAGGTCAAAGTTACAATTGATTTTTTGGGAAGAGCCAATTTGGGAAAAATGATTGATTAGAAGAGAATATATTTGATCTCTGTCGGATAGCCATAAGCCAGAAGGTTCTCTAAGGGTGTTTTATGGAGTTGATTCTTTTCCTGTTTGAGGCAGTGGCATGAAAATATTCTGTATTTCTGTCATATTCTTTAAAATATTTATCTCTTGACAGCTGATGGTAGTAGTCATTTTTGATCTGGTACCATTTACCTAATTCCACTTGGAGTTGCTTTAGCTTATCTATATCTTTGGCAATTTTCCCGGATCTATGGATACTCTCAATTTTATTGTTTAAATTTCTGATATTTTTATGTATGTTGCCAAAAATATCCGAGTTCCATAGGGCAAGATCTCGAGGATACTAGTTGGAGTTTGAGGGTAAAATTGTTATTTGTTGAGAAGGTGGAATGAGATTCCCAAGAATCTTTAACTACTTCGGGTAAGCTAGAATGTAATAGCCAGGACACGATACATCTAAAAGGCTTTTGAAGTTTTATTTTTTAGGCTTTGTATCTAGAAGAATAGGTGTATGATCAGATCCAACTCTAGGTAAGTGTTTAACTTTTGTATCCGGAAATACCTGATTCCAAAGACAGGAAGTCAATGCTCTGTCAATTCTTTCGCAGATGTTTGCATCTCCTTTTCTGTTATTTGACCAGGTGAAGGGAGCACCTTCAAATCCCGCATCTTGTAAGCCCAATGTGTCTATAATCTGTAGTATATATTGCTTGTTACTTGAGTGGCCTTATTTCCCCCTTGTTTTCCTCCGGATCAAGGATAATGTTTAAATCGCCAATCGAGTCCACGGTTTATCCACTTGTTGAACCAAATTTGAAATATAGTTCCATTGTTCACTTTTTCCTTGGCGTCCTTTGCACCATAGACAAATGTGATGAAAGATTTTTTGTCATCGATAATTGCTTCAAAATGGCACACATTAAAATGTGAAGATATTAGTTTCATTTCTATGTTATTGTGCCACGCTATTGCTAACCCTTTCGCTAATCCCACTTGAAGGAATGATAAACCAGTCAAAGAAATTGGATTTTTTGAAAAATAAATCCATGCGAGACAGTTGAGCTTTTGTCTCATCCAGGAAAATTATATCTGGGTTGTAAGTTTGGCAAATGTAAGAGAAGTGGTCCTTTGTGATTGGGGTACCTATGCCCTGGACATTCCAGGAAAGGAGTTTCATGTTGTCCAAAATGCACAGGGAGAGTTTGAGGGACTAAAAGAAGATGAGTAGGGGGAGAGAACCGTAAGCCAAGAGCACTAAATAAGAAATAGCAAAAAGGAAAAGGAGTAGAAGAAATACAGGATTAAAGGAGATTGAAATCAAGAGATTTCAAAACTTAAGGGTTACACTAAAGATCAGGAGGACAAGCAAAAGATTGCAGGAAAGTGGTGTAATCACAAAGAGAGTAGTTACAGACACAAGAAAAGAAATATTACAGATGATATAGAGGAACTAATAACAGGAAAATAACAAGAAAATACAGCAGGATTACAAAGCAAGTAGAAGCAACTAACACTAGAAAGCAGGAATACAAACACCAATTTACAGACACAAGAAGTAAGGCAATATATATAGGGAAACACTAATAAACTACAGCAAACAACACAAAGAGAAAAGCAGCAGAAAAGGAGGTAATAGGGAACCAGATTTCACAAAAAAAACAAGAAAGATAGACATAGGCTCTAATCTAGTTCTGCACTATGGGTCACATATGTTTCTGCTGTAAATATAGGGGTCATATTGACTTAGCCAAGTTTGGCAATTCCTTTGCCTTTTGCCTTGGGATCCAAAGGTACTTGTGAGGTACCAGAACCTTCACCACTAAACCACTGATGAGGATGGCTGTTGGATGTAGTTGATTTGTCTTGTACTTCAATGACATGGATGTCTCTGGGAGCTTCAGGCACAGGTTCTGGTGGCTTGTTGTTCAGATCAATCTCATTTATCTTCAGTTTTTTGGAAACTGGTAGAGGAGTGTCCCAGTGGAAAAAAGATTGCATTATTTGCCAATTTCTACTGTATTCTGAGTCTAGACTTTGTGACAGTTGAGCAGAGCTGGAGCCCTTCCAGAAACCGGCCTCAAAATTCAAAGTTTCCCCAGGTCTGTCTCTTTTGTGAACTACTTTCCACATGTATGCATCACTGTTAACTCCACCAGTAGGTATGTAAGGAGGAGCATGTGCATTAAGGTTTCCGGCCGGCTTTGTTGTCAGAATCTCACTGAGCGAGATATCTCTATTACTGCCTTGGCTTGCATGATCTACCTCAAATTGTCTAAGATACTCGAGCAAGTGATCTCGAAGCGGCTTGCTCTTCTTGATGTGCTCTTCTTGGTGTCGGGTAGACTATCTTCATCAAACCCCATCCAATCATTACGCATATTTTCTTTGAGCATGATTCGTAAATTCTCTTGTTCTCTTTCTTTGCTCATCAATGTTTTGCATGGCTTCCATAACAAAGATTCGCCTCGACTTGTTGTTCTTCCACTTGTTCTTCGGTAAGCCACAAAGCATTCTGATTATCTATCTTATGCCCAATGATTTTGTATAAAGTAGCCACGGAAGTTGTTTGGGAAATGGTGGAATTGGAAGTTCATTTCATTTGTAAATCCCATCTCATTCTCGCCGAACAATGAAGTTGAGTCTTTGCATGAACCTTATGTTAGCTCTAATGGTGATAGAGTAGCCACCATTTGCTTTTCTCACAGGGTAGAGAAGGAAAGGATTTCCCCCCATACATGAAATGTACCTCCTTAAGTTTTCACTTTGTTAACTCCGTGCTTGTGTAAGATTATGTCTTGTGATGAAGAATTTCTCTTGAAGGAACCCGATTCACTAATCTTTCGGTCTTATCCCATTTCTTAATGCAAAGCAGATCACCATAGACTACTCTTGTAGCCTTTTGCAAGAACTCTATGCATTTCCTCTTCTCTTTCAAACCTTACCGGATACATAAATTCATTTGATTGACTTGGCGAGAGAGACCTCCATGAATCTTCCTTTGAAATAGTAGTGCATTTCTAATATCCCAGCTGTTTCTTCCAACTGGTTCTGCAAAAACTCCTAACAAGCAGCTTGTCCACAGTTGTTCATTGTTCATGAACCTTGGAGGGATTATGTCTTCAAGGGCAAACTGCCAACCATTACTCAAGTTCAAGGAGGCTTGTAACATGTTTGATAAATGTGAGACATCACCATGCCAAACGACTTGCATGGTGATATCTTGAAACTCGGTTGGAAAGCTACCGATGAGGGTATTCAAGGGTAGGAGAGTATGTAAATTTGGTGAGGAAAAGATGGAAGAGGGCATAACAATGTTTGGGTAAAACAATGCGAGAAAATGGGATTAAATAGTGAAAAATTAGGGTTTTGGGTGATTAAAAAACACAGAGAATCAAATTGGAATTAAAAATCGGGGTAAATCTTACGATTATTGGGTAGAAATTAGGTTAACGGGGGTGATAATTACTCGAAAAATTGATTGAATTGAAACTATCATCGGTTTCGACAAGAAATTTACTCGAGCACGCAACCGTGAAGAGATTGAGTGTTATAATATAAACCTCAACTGCCACCACCATTGTCAAATTCTCAATTTTAAATAAAACCTAACCCTAATTAAGCTACCGTAACTCGCAAGAACCAACCAACATAGAGTGAAATATGCAGAAATCAGACTGAAAAGGGGATATTCATCATCATTACCTGTATTTAGTATAGATTCATACGCCATCTTGTTCTTCAGAGATATCTCGACTGCCACCACCACTAACCAGTTTCCAAATTAAAAAAACCCTAATCCCTAATTTAATATGACCCCATTAAGCAGAAACATATAGATTTTTAGTGCCTCCCTAGGTTAGAGCCTATGAACGGCTAATTAGCCGCTCATGGCTGGGGAAAAACCAGATCGGAGTGATGGAGAAGACGCAGAAAGAAAGAAAAAACTCGAAACCAAACTGGTTTTTCGTGGGAAAGCGAAAGGGGCTACTTCACAGACTTCATTCAATAGTCCTCTTCACCTATGGAGGTAGCAAGGTAGGTTTGAATCTCTTTCCGTTTTAGCTAAAAAAAACAAACAAAAAAAAAATCAAGGATTAATTGGGGGCCCTAAAAAATAATTGGGGGCCTCATCAAATTTATACCCACACCAAAAGTTATAGGGGGCTTCCAAAATGAGCTTGAAAGTACCATTGTACCCTTCCCTTAAAATTTACCCTAAAATCCTATTAAGACTTAACCTAGGCCCCCATTTCATTTCTACCACAAAATGCTTACTCTTCTTCTCCCTTTCTCTCAACTATCTTCGGTTCCATTCACGACACGAAGAAAAAATAAATTCAGTTACAGTTAAAGGGCCGTCAACCCGAAAATTCTAAAGCCTAACGATTTTTCATATACACGTAAAGACTATGAAAAATCGTTAGGATATATGAGGAGAGAGATAACGACCCTAATTTTCTTTTCAACCAAAACTCTTCTTCTTCTTCTCCTCTCATCCCCTCTCTGGTCGTCCATCTCCTCCATTTTCTTCATGTTTTTTTTTTTGAGAAATCGTCAACCATTAGGGTGGCGGAGTAAACGATCCCTGCTGTAGTTAGGTTAGAATCGTTAAGACTATTTTTTTTCTTAACGATTTTTGATATGCATGTTCAGTTCATCAAAAATCGTTAACCATGAACAATAGGTGTAAACGACTCTAGTTTGGTTGTATGATAACGATTGTAATCGCTAATCATATAATTTAAATGTGGCCGATTCTTTAGACGACCCTTTTTATCCATTAACGATTCTATCATATGCCAAACCATCGCTCTGTCACAAATAATGAAAGAATCGTTAAGAAAAAATGCTTGAATCGGCAAGGAAAAAATGTGAATCGTTAGGTAAATACGTGTGGGTCGTTAGTTTTTGTAAACTAACGACCTTTAGAGTATATATAGTAAAAAACTGTTTTAAAGTCGTTAGTTTAAAAAAACATGCATATCAAAATACTTAAAAAATGTTGTAAACTAACGACTGTTGAAACCACCACATCTGGTAAACTAACGACCCACATGTATTTACCTAACGACCCACATGTAATACCCAGAGTATATATAGTTTTTGTAAACTAACGACCCTTAGAGTATATGCTACCGAGAGTAAAGAGTTTTAAAGTCGTTCGGTACTAAACAAATAAACTAAACGACTTTCTATTACCTAAAAGTTAGAGTCGTCAACTTTAGCAAACTTGGGTGACGATTTTTCATAACCTGTAAAATCACCATATTGGAGTCGTTTATTTATGTGCCAAATAACTGCCGACTCTTAAGGGTCGTTGGTTTGTTATACTATCGATCTAACGACCCTCACTCTGAGTGTTCCATAGTGACCATGAATCGACCACTTGGAGCAACATTCAGACGATTTGAAGAGTATAGGAAGTTTACCTGATTGTTTTCAGCTCCGGGTTCTTCATTTTGAGGATTGGTTACTTCATTTTGAGCAATAGGATCTTCATTTGCATCATTTATCAAAGCTTCCTCTATTAACATTTCTTCATCAAACATCCAATCCATAGGATTAGATGAGACAATCTCACCATCAACACAATCATGTATGTTGTTTGAATCTTCACCTACATCATTTCCTACACTACAATCACTCATTTCAAATAACCTAAATTTTCCTCCAAAACTCACTTTCTTCCTCTATCCAACACAAAAAAAAATTCTATAATCTTAATTTTTACCCAAAAACTGATTTAATCAAACTTAACAAATTAACAACTAATCTAACCTAATCAACTCAATTAACACTAATTATTTTGGGGATAGTTTAGGCATTTTGAAAAATTTGGATAAGGGGTAGCAACAAAATGCTATTGGGAGACCAACTGGTGAGGCCCCCAATTACTTTTTGTGGCCCCCAATTTTTTTTCGAAAAAAATCTATGTATATGATTGTCTCGTCTTAATTGTTAAATTAATCAAATAAACGTGTCTTTCGGATTCATAATTTCACCTGCTACAAGTACTATCACGAGATAGAAGAAGACCCCACAACTAGTGCTTGCCCCCACCCCTCACAGTCTCAAACAACAAACGACGGGGATGTTTCGAACTTTAGAAAGCAATAGTAATGCAAATGAACAACTTTTTGGGTGAACTTTATAGACCAGCCATAGTAATAGAAGCGACCAACTTTTTTGGTGATTTAACCTATGGTCTTCTAATCTAGCTGCTAGATTGGTCATCCACGTCAGCTAGGGCAACCTCCTAAATTTTATGGGAGTGCTAATCTAGCAGCTAGTCCACGTCAGCTGGGATCACTGCTCAGCGATGTTTGGTCCAGCGCTTCAAATTTCAGCAGTCAGATCAAATTTTGTGATTTTTGTGATCTGTGTGATTTTTGTGAGCGCTGAACGGTTCAGTGCTAAGGTAATTTTTTGAACGCTGAACCATTCAGCGCTTTAAATTTCATCCGTCAGATCAATTTTGTGATTTTTTTGATCCGTGTGATTTTTGTGAGCGTTGAACCGTTCAGCGTTTATGTCACTTTTTGAACATTTGAATCATTCGGTGTTTCAATCTGTTGCTAGTTGAGCTGAGCACTTGCTAGGAGAGAGAAGTAGGCAGTAGTGTTAATTTTTTTCCCACACGTTTTTTCTTGATTTACAACACTTTTTGGCAATCTAGCAGCTCAATCTAGCCCATAGGGGTTAGCCTTACGGATGGATGGCTACATAGGATGTTTTTTTTCGTATTTGAAAATTGATGAGCAGCGGACTGAACTTCATGCCTAATTCTAAGACTAGGTCCAGTAGTGGATATTCCCATGCCCTTTCCCACATCCAAAAACTGTGGCCTAATGTGCCTCTTCCCGCTCACGTTTTATGTTTTTTGAAAATCCTTGCGAGAAATAATGTTTTTTGAAGATCACTGACAAATAATGGTTGTCCGTTTTGAAAAAGTGCAAAGTGGATAATAATAAGTTGTTTTGTTCAATAAAATGGACAACCACCGTCGGTTCCTTTGGAACAGCTAACCACTAGCATTTTTCCCTGATTTTGAAACGGCTATTTATTAGTCGTTTCTCCACCCCCACCCCCTTTTCGTTAACACTTATTTTTACTATTTTTTTTTTCTGTTTACACTTATCACTACTTGGCTTTATTAACCCACATAATAACACTCCCTTTACACGGTCGGGGTAAAGAGTTGGTGCGTAATGCTCAAAGAGTTTTTTGTGGTATACGAGAGAGCACGTTTAGGGTGCATGATGCTCACCAAAACTTGAATTGGCAAAGTGGTTAATGGTGTTTCACGAAAAGCAGATGTTGATAACTCGTATTGTGATCGACATATGAAAGTTTAAACATGTATTACCAATTTCATTGAACTCAACTAAGATGTTTAAATGATTTTATTAATTTCAAATACAACACAAGATGGTACAACGATTAATTATTGAATTCCAAACCTAACTCACTTTCGCAGGCATCACGGTTGCACTTAGCTTGTGCAGCAAAACCTTTAAACCGCTAGGTGCCCCTAACGGCCGAGTGGTGTCTCGGGAGGGTTTACAAGAGGTATACTCACAAAATCTATTATGTCAAGTACGGTTTCCATAATCTTCGTCCCGTCTTCGGAGGATCACGATATAAATCTTCCGGATTGTAGTCGGAAGGTTGTCCTTCAAATATACATAACATTCATAGAACTTGAATTCTTTAGTTGTTGCGGTTAAGTACCTTTCTTTCGCACAGAGTTCATACATGAAACAAACAAAACTGATTTAGTATTTCATAAAAAGAATGTTTAAAAAAGAATTCTAGTTAACTAAAAATCAATTACACATTCACGCATCGTCCAACCAAATGGCAAGTTTTTGTAAAGTGGAATTAGGATGCCTAAGTATCGTTTCGCCTCTATTTTAAAAGACAAAGCTAGCAAACCTCACGAATCCAGAACACATTCACTCAGTTAGCTGGGAATCCTAGATTACTAACCACCTATAAATAACAATCTAAACCGATCAATAAAGAAGAGTTTTAAATATCTATCTCGAGGAATCATAAAGTCTACGATGAAGAGAACTTTGTGATTTCTATCTATCTCGTTCTTGATGGGAGATTAACGAAAACCTCTGTTAGAGCATTGCTCAATCGAACTCAAAAGTGTTGCTATCTCAAGCTTGTTGTCAAATTTAGTTGATCAAAATTATATCTTAATTTCTAGTTTACATTTAGTCATGTCTCGGATTAGGATAGAAGTGTGTAGTTGAGTACCAAACATCACTTGCGTTCTACCTAGTTTGAAGGCGGAGATCAGCCGAAGCTTTTGGAGAACTTCATCAACAAAAGGTAAGTGAAGACTGAACCACCTATTTCTCAAGTTTTCACCTTTATATCTATGAGACACTGTCGTATTACTAAATTAGACATTACATGCAAAACATAAATTTCGTGTCAAGTTTTTCTTGATAATCGTTCTCGAAATATGCTAAGCTTAAGAATATTTTTTCATACTTGATGAATTTGGTTAAAAACAATTTGTTGTTTATGACCTAATTATGATTCCAGATTTAATCGTTTGAAAATAGCCTGTAACAGTGATATGTGTCATTGATGTTATTCGGGAATCGCTAGAGCATAGCTCGGTTGAACCCACCAAGCGTTGGTATGTCAAGTTTGGTTGTCATATTTTAGTGAATCAAAACTCATCTAAGAGTCGCTTGATTATGTACTATAGACAACTTCGTATAGGTTATACTAGAAAGTCTAAGAATATGAGACATACAAGTATTACTCAAGACCTGGAGAATGTGAAGAAGTAACGAGCTACAACGACGACATCATCATTCCTCTTGAGGTTAGTAATATTGACTTGAACTGTTTCATTCCTAACGTATCTTTCAAGTCGTGTTATATTGAAAACATAAGCTCGCTAAGGCTGTGAATGATTATTTTACTCTAGTAGTGAGACATGATCATATGATCATAGTATTAAGGAATTAGACTACGAAGTATAACGCTTATCTTTTGAACTTCGTAGATATGACATCGACATAATTGTATGAGTGCTATTGTGATTATGTGTATGGGTAAAGGTGAAGATTTCATCCTAGGAAACGATGTTTACATTTGTTTAAGGGAAGTACATTCATGAACTTATTTTATGAATCGAAAGGGAAATCGCTAGGCTTATTGGTATTGTTATTCATTACATATCTTTGGATTACCAATATGTGTGAGTTAGTAGAACCGATCATAACTTGTTATGTATTTTGGTATAACTAATCACAATGCGTGACTTATGATTTGGTATGACTAGTTTTGATTAATTAGTGTAACCGATCCTAAGTAATCACCTGAGATGGTATGATAGATATTTGTAATTGGTGTGACCGATCCTAGTAATTGGTGTGACCGATCACAAAAGAGTTGTGTAATCGATCCTTGTAATTGGTGTAACCGGTCCTAGTAATTGGTGTAACCGATCCTGGTAATTGGTGTAACCGATCCTAGTGACTTGTGTAACTAATCACAATCAATACCATGAGTTTATGGTAATCGGTCCTGGTAACCGGTCCTGGTAACTTGTGTGTCCGATCACAAGTAATCCATAAGAAGGTATAACCAATCCTAGTGATTGGTAGAACCGATTGAACCCATGATTGTGATTTGATGTTTGATCAATCACATAGTTGTCTTGGAATACATGTGAACCAATTCTAAACTTCTTTGGAAGTGTGGTATAAGGGATTCCAAGATTGCAAATATGAAAGATGATTTACAAAGAAATATGTCAACATACTTTGAACACGAACAATAACTCTTATCCTTTATTGTTCAAAGTTATTCCTTAATTACTTAAGGAGATCCCGGTCCGAATTAAATTAAGAATCTTTTAATTAAGGTTGTTAGTTTTATATACTTTAATTACCATCAATTAAATGCATATATCTAGAGAATAAAAATTAGTAATGTGCATTTACTAATTGGAGATTTTCTATTGAGAGATTTCGGAAATATTGGACAAAGCATTTCCAAGAATTATGAAAACCGATTTGGGCATTTATTGCATATCTTGAGAATACTTTCGGTTTTGGAAATTCCTTGGTGTCCAAACATCCTTGGTCTATAAATACCTAAGTTTGCATTTCTAGCAAACCATCTTAAGAGCCAGGTAAACTTCATCTTTTTGTTGTTTCTAGTGGAGCCGTCTATCCGGAGAGGAAACTACCCTAATTAGGCGAAATCTCTTACGACCACTCGTTTAAAGACTTTCTGTGGGATCAAGAAGTTCTACGAGTACCGTTGGTGGGAAACTAGATAATTGCAGTTTATTAGTTTTCGATTGATTTGATTGAATAACGGTTGTTGAACTTTGATTGCACCTAGTTTGTTTATTCATGAGAATTTTCTCTTCTGATATAAGATTCACTCAAACTAGATCGAAGTGTAGACGGGATCTTTAGAACTGTTTGTATATCTAAAGACATCTTGTGATAATCCATTGTTAACAGACTCCGTTCTGTGCGTGATTGATCACAAGAGATTCAAGTGGTGTTGTGCGGGTTTAATTGAAGATTAAAGAATATTTGAAGACGAAGAAGATTTCTTATTGGTTTCTCATATCTTTGTGTAGCCCAAACCTTGATCGGCTGGGATCCAACTATAATCGGATTTATTCGATTGATTAGTTGCGTGAGATCGGTAACACCTAATAGTTCTCTTGAGTTCTATTTTGATTGTTACAAATCCGAATCTTATTACTTAGGTAATAGAGATTGGATTGATCTAACCATGCAAAGGATTTTATTATTTTTAACGGAAGAGCCTTTGCATATGACTTGAGATATCTTTATCTGGAAAGAATCAATAGAGTTGTTACCAAACAGATTTGTTGTTCCTTTACTGTTTGGAATACGATCCAAAGGAATTGTTCCAGTGCGTGCACTTATTGAATGTCGGAAGCGCAGGAATATGAAGCCCCGAGTGAACTAGGTTTAGTTGCTTGGTCTCAACTATACGAAGTTGGTTTAGATTTTGTATAGCGGCTTAATTCTGAGAGTATTCATTTATGGACTTGGTCCTGGGGGTTTTCTGCATTTGTGGTTTCCTCGTTAACAAAATCTTGTTGTGTCTTTTACTTTTCTATTTCCGTAATTATAATTGTTTATTATAATTAAAAGTAAAATACACAAACGTTAACTCTGTATTACTTGATAGTGATCCTATAGAGTTTGGTTAAGTCCAACCTATTATCAAGTAATCACACTTTGATTGTTGTATTGTCTCTGTCTCATATCCATAGACGATCACACAAAGTGTGAATACCGATTTGTCGTATTGTCTCGACTTTTTCCATAGACAATCACTTTTGGTAAGATGACCTATAGGTGGATAAATTAAAGATTTTGGTGTATTTGGGTACCCTCGTCTTTTCAATTGGTATTAGAGCAGGCAAACACGAAAAGATCTAACAATTTTTGTTTGGTGCAATCCAAACTCTAAGAATAGAATCTATGACTGATTCAGTTAAAGTTATGCAAGAGTATGAATGCTCAAATGTTGAAGATGCTCCCTCTTCATTAACTCATGATCCAGGAGTTACGAAAACATCTGAGTCTATCTCTAATGGAAAAGAAAATGTTGATAAAGAGTTGGTAAAACTCCTAAAGCCTATTAGATCTTTGTCTACAAGTATGCTAATATTAAAGACAAAATTTAATCTTCTTAAGCAAGAGATCATAGAAAAAGATATTCAACTAAATATTCTAGCCAAAGAGAATGTGGATCTCACTGTCAAAGTAGAATCTCTTGGTAAATCTCTTACTCAAGATCAAGAGATTCATCCTATGACTCTGACTAATGATTCTGTTATAATTTCTTCTGATGAGGAAATAAAAGTCCTTGCTAGACTTTTAGAGATTGTGATAACAAGACTTGTTTGATCACATCTGAAACACATCATGATAATGGAAGGTTGTTTAACTACATCAAGTCAGAAGAGAATAAAGAACCATCTTCTACAACTACTGATGATCAAATGAAATCTTGTCCAGAGGAAACTTTGAACCGATTTCGTGAAAAAGACCTAAAGGAATATAACTTTCAGTCACTTGACAGGAAACTTATACTTCTTCAAAATATTGTAGTAAAAGTATTAAAAGAAGTTTCTTGTCTTAAAAAACTGAAAGATAATTCCTCAGTAGAAAGACAGAATATACCCTAAACTGATAAGATCAACTCAAAAAAATCAGAAGTAAGAGTTGATAATCACTTCAGGAAAAAAATGGTTTTCCCTATTTCCTACCCCTACTTTTCCTATTTCCCATCCCCTTCACAATTTCCACAATCAATTTACTTTTCATTTGTTATTTTTCCTATGTACCACCAGCAAAATTAGTCAAACTTATTATGACTATGACTAACATTGTTACCATTTTTATTTTTCTTCTTCTTCATTAATCTTCCTTTTCCATCTTCATCAAACCTTGGTTAGTCTCTCATTTTCGTTAATCAAAACTATTTAACAGTAAAGTTAAAAACCCTAGATTGGAATTCTATTTAATTGCTTAATTAATGTCAAAATCCATTCACCAAAGATTTTGAAATCTTGCCTAAGATTTGGGTGGAGAAAACAACATGGATCTAGATGGGACTTAAATTTATTTCCATGGATTTGGATTTTATATCTACAAGTGCGATATAATTGTTATTGATGAAGAAACAGAAGACTCACCAAAATGAACTGAAGAAGTTTTATGATAAATGTTGGTGCAAAATTAATCACCCCAACAATCTTGGAGATTTGTATGTGTTGATCAAATCTCCACCGTTGCTTTACTTCTCCAGAATTGTAGATGAAATATGAGGGGGGTACCTGCAAAGACACTCCGATGCCTAAGTCAGAGAGAGCTCTAGACAGGTTTTTTAGAGGATAAAAGTAATTGTGATTGTGTACCTCTTTGAGTTGGATTTCAGCCTCTATTTATAGGCAGAAAACAAATCTAATTGTTATGATTTGTAGTTATCTCAAATAACCACCAAGATTTACCTTTATCTTATGAGATTTGTAGTTATCCTTAATAACCACTTAGATTTGAACTTATCTTCCCGATATTTGCATATAACCTGGAAGATTCATGTTTATCTTCATCATATTTGTACACATCTTGGAAGATCCATGTCTATCTTGTCAAGATTTGCATTTATCCAAGAAGATCTATATCTATCTTTATAGATTTGGATATATCTTGAGAGATTTAAATTTATCTTCTCCAGATTCATCATTATCTCAAAGATTTTATATTTATCTCTTTGAGATTTGTAATTATCTTCAATGGTTTCCATAATTAACCATTGCGCCTCTTTAATAAGCCTTTTTTGGTTTCCTTAATAAACCACTGGGTTACCTTGATAACCCAGCCGGACTTCTTTAATAAGCCATTTTTGGTTTCCTTAATAAACCACTGGGTTACCTTGATAACCCAGACGGGCTTCTTTAATAAGCCGTTCTTGACTTCCTTAATAAACCACTGGGTTACCTTGATAACCCAGTCGGGCTTCTTTAATAAGCCATTTTTGGTTTCCTTAATAAACCACTGGGTTACCTTGATAACCCAGCCGGGCTTCTTTAATAATCCATTTTTGGTTTCCTTAATAAACCATGGGTTACCTTGATAACCAGTAGGGCTTCTTTAATAAGCCATTTTTGGTTTCCTTAATAAACCATAGGGTTACCTTGATAACCAGCGGCTTCTTTAATAAGCCATTTTTGGTTTCCTATATAAACCACTGGGTTACCTTGATAACCCATCCAGGCTTCTTTAATAAGCCAATTTTGGTTTCCTTAATAAACCACTGGGTTACCTTGATAACAGTTTTGGGCTTCTTTAATAAGCCATTTTGGTTTCCTTAATAAACCTTTGGGTTAACTTAATAACCCAGTAGGGCTTTTTAATAAGCCATTTTTGGTTATGGTTACCTTGGCTAATAAGCCATTTTGTGCCATGTGTGCTATGTACGTACATCATTTTATGATGGTACAAACATCGCCCCCTCTTAATTCTCAACTTGTTGAAGAATTAAGAAGAGTATAATCCCGATTGTCGTCATAGCGTGCCTACGATGACCCCGTTACTTTTATGATCATCGTCGCGAATTTAGCGGTGCTAACTTTTTGAGTGCGCCGGGTTTATGTCAACATTTCTAAGTACATCAATTATATTTCAAATTTCCATGCACCCTCATACTGCAAGTACCGGCATGTGAGGCTTGACGTGTAGATGTGCTCTCTGTTAGCACTTCCTTGTTTTGACCTGGAGTTAGTGACCAGCCACTTTGTTGTTTCTCTTTCATAGAATATCATTTTATTTATCTATTTTCCACTTGTTCGAATGCAGGCACCACCAGTGGCTAACCAGGCCCGTTAATTGCCCAGCTACTTCGGTCTTGTTTTAGCACATTTTGCTCCATCTCTTTGGTAAGATATTGCAGAACTCACTCGAATGCGGGATGCTACCAGTAACTTGTTAGGCACGGTGATTGCCTACATGTTATCGTATTGGCGTAGAATTTGTTGGCTCAATCCTCTTGTGCTGCGAATAACGAATGTACGACAATCTTGGTGTCAGTTGACCGGCTATAGCTTTTTGTCATATATTTCCTTTTGCTTCATCTCTTATTGAAACATTTTACTCTTATTCTTCAAGTACTTTTGTCAAAACACTTCGTCTTTGTTTTTCTCTTTTCTAGAAAAACATTGCAACTATTTTCTTGAAAAGCAAAAAACTTCATTTTTGTTTTTCTCTTTAATATAAAAACAATGCAAGTATTTCTTTAATAAATACATGCGAAAGTGCCCTGAATTGTGACTATAAACTCGATTTATAATGTAACAATCGGTGAGGACTTACCTCCCTGTGCGTTCGTTCCTTCAACCTTAGCCGCCACATTACTTGCCATGATACTGAAAAAGATGTCTTCTATTGTTCGACTTCTTTAAACAAGTTGCTTTTGATTGCATGCTCGGGGTCACTTTAGTCGCCCCCAATATCTGTAGATATTTTCTCAAGTAGAAAAGACTCCCCCATGTGAAGCAGGAACTAGATATATTATATTCGTTCCTCACTTGCTAGATGGCTCTGGAATTATGATCATGTATCTTTTCCGTTGCCATCTTATTTCTGGTTCCATCATGATTTTTACTTTTGGAAGCGCCCTCAAGCGTGAGTAGAAACATTACAAAGACGCCCCCAACTGTAATAACCTGCAATAAAATTTGCTCACGTGCTAGACGATACTTTTTGACTCGTGGTGTACTTGTGATGCTCGAGAACTAGTCAAGTCTTGAATGGAATGTAGTGTGTGCTTGCAACAGGGCAAGGCTTTTTGCTCGCAACGTAACAAGGTTGAAGCGCCATTTGCTCGGGCGGCTGGCTGTTGCTTGTGTTGAGTACGAGTCTTTGGACCAATATTTGGCATTGGGCTCGTGGTTGAGACGAGACTTTGTGCTTGCCAAAGATGCAAGTCTTTCATACTCGCGTGCAAGGCGAGATTTTATGCTTGCGATAAGAGCAAGACTTATGTGCTCACGTGCAAGGTGAGGCTTTAGGTTCTTGCGATGTGATGCAAGGCTAAATATTGAAGTGTATAGGCAATCCTCATCTCGCACTCGATCATGTCGCTGATCACGAACCTCGAAATCGATTATGTCGTTATCCACGAACCTCGAACTCGATCATGTTGTTGCTCTAAGTGCATATAAAAGTTTTCGAATGTAGAAATTTTTCTTCCATGTTGTAGGGAATTGAAAGATGATTTGAACGAGCCAAAATCACTCAATTCGGACTTAAAACGAAGAAGTTATTGATGAAAAAAGATTTAAACAAAGCGCGTCTGCCTTTTGCATACATGGCGGTGATGAGGTCGAGGTCAGATAGATGACGTGGCACTGCTGACTCCGATGGCCTTATTGATGTGGCACCCGAACAGTGATGACGTGGCATTAGAAAACGGAACCCAAACAAAGTTGGGACGCGTGGCGGTGATCGATGCCGACGTGGCGGCCGACTAAGATTGTCGATGTGTCACCGCCTCGGATCTTGATGTGGCGGTTTCTGGTTCTTCGACGTGGCGTTGCCTGCAGTTCTTGACGTGGCGTGACATGATAACGTTGATGGATCTCGATCTGCTGATGTGGCAGTTGCACCGCTGACACATCATTACTGATGTGGCGGATGTTGACACATCGCGCCCGACGTGGACTAGGTTGGATCGGTTGTTGAAGAGGTTAGACGAGCAACCGAACCGGCCCCGGATGAACCGGATGCGCTTTCTGAGCAGGTTGGTGAACCGGAAAGTCGGATCTGAAGGCGGGACAGATCCCATAGATGGGATCTTCTGAATCAGACAGTGAAGATTCTCTTGATATGGAGCTATACGTGAGGTTGGACAGATCTAACAGACTAGATCTCATTGATCTGACGGATCTGAGTGGCTGGATGATTTCACAACGCTTTCTGCAACATCTATACTTATTCTTGTTTTCGGATTACCGTAACACCTCGTTGTCGTTTTCGCAATGAGTTTCTACAACTATTTGTATTTGTTTTGTTTGTAACACTTACGGATAAACTAATTTTTTTCCCTTTTTTTTTTGCTGATTTTTGTTGGAATCCATGTGATTTTTTCCGTAACTTCTCTCAATGGTAAAACACGATTGTTTTCACGAATCCCCTTAGTCGGTGCCAAAAGATATTGGTGCAAAATTAATCACCCCAACAATCTTCGAGATTTGTATGTGTTGATCGAATCTCCACCGTTGATTTACTTCTCCAGAATTGTAGATGAAAGATGAGGGGGTACCTGCAAAGACACTCCGATGCCTAAGTCAGAGAGAGCTCTAGATAGGTTTTTTAGAGGAGAAAAGTAATTGTGATTGTGTACCTCTTTGAGTTGGATTTCAGCCTCTATTTATAGGCAGAAAACAAATCTAATTGTTATGATTTGTAGTTATCTCAAATAACCACCAAGATTTACTTTTATCTTATGAGATTTGTAGTTATCTTGAATAACCACTTAGATTTGAATTTATCTTCCCGATATTTGCATATATCCTGGAAGATTCATGTTTATCTTCATCATATTTGTACACATCTTGAAATATCCATGTCTATCTTGTCAAGATTTGCATTTATCCAAGAAGATCTATATTTATCTTTATAGATCTGGATATATCGTGAGAGATTTAAATCTATCTTCTCCAGATTCATAATTATCTCAAAAGATTTTATATTTATCTCTTTGAGATTTGTATTTATCTTCAATGGTTTCCATAATAAACCATTGGGCCTCTTTAATAAGCCTTTTTTGGCTTCCTTAATAAACCACTGGGTTACCTTGATAACCCAGGCGGACTTCTTTAATAAGCCATTTTTGGTTTCCTTAATAAACCACTGGGTTACCTTGATAACCCAGACGGGCTTCTTTAATAAGTCATTTTTGGTTTCCTTAATAAACCTTTGGGTTACCTTGATAACTTCAGTAGGGCTTCTTTAATAAGCCATTTTTGGTTTCCTTAATAAACCACCAGGTTACCTTGATAACCCAGTAATGCTTCTTTAATAAGCCATTTTTGGTTTCCTTAATAAACCATTGGGTTACCTTGATAACCCGGTAGGCTTCTTTAATAAGCCATTTTTGGTTTCCTTAATAAACCCTTTGGGTTACCTTGATAACCCATCAAGGGCTTCTTTAATAATCCAATTTTGGTTTCCTTAATAAACCACTAGGTTACCTTGATAACCTTGATCGGGCTTCTTTAATGAGCCATTTTTGGTTTCCTTAATAAACCTTTGGGTTACCTTCATAACTTGATCGGAATTTTTTAATAAGCCATTTTTGGTTTCCTTAATAAACCACTGGGTTACCTTGATAACCTAGCCGGGCTTAATAAGCCATTTTTCGTTATGTGGCGCTTGTGTGCCCTGTACGTACATCATTTTATGATGGTACAAACAATAAAGAACCTTATTCATAACATGTGTATAATTGTTCGTATGAGCTTGGCATGCTATACAATCATCATTAAATCTTAGAGCACTACAACCACCACTAATAGTCCAGTTTTAGACGACAACAACAACCATTAGTCGACCAAAACTGGAGGTCTGTAAGTCCAGTTTTAAAAATGTAATTGATAAACCTCTCAGAAGTTAACAGTAAATTGATGGTAAATGAGTAGCTCATCTTGAAAATGAATTTAAGAGAATTTGGAGTACTTGTTCAAAATAGTCAATTAGTATGGTGTAAAGCAGATCGCCCCAAAATGTAAATTTGGCAGTGGATTGCGGAGATGGAGTAGAACAGGTTGTGGTCGGTGGTGGAGAAAAAGAAGTGATTCGTGACTTAGGTATTTTTTTTCTCTTTTGATTAGTTGTGGGTGTAAATAAAATGTCAAAGGATGGTATTCAGGATATATGAAAATTTGTTTGGGCGGTACTTAGGATTATTAGGGATGGGATTTAATGCGGATGGGAATTAGGGAAAGTGGGGATGGAAAATAGGGAAAACCAAAAAAAATCCTCCTCACTCATGTCGAAACAGTTCTTATTTACATGAAGAACGATTCCAGAAGAAAGGGAAAGGGAGAATCTGTGCCAAAGGAAACAATCAGGAACTTCCGATAATTGTTTCAGATAATCATACTGATGTGCATAATAAGGAAATCCTTAGAATGAGAAAATCTTATGAAAATCTCATTGACACAATTAAGAGAGATTTATCTCAGAAAATTCTCAACAAAGATGCGGTTTCTCCACATGATCGTACCTTTAGATCAAGGAAGGATCATCCTCTTGGGAGAAAATACTTTGGGCATAAATTTCCAAAGAGAAACATGAACTATGTTTCTGATACTCGTTGTAAGGAAGAAAAGGCTTACTCCAATACAACCTAGTTGTATGGAGATTGTGCACTCTCATCCTAGTTCTTGCTCATAACTTTTGGATAAGAAAGCACATAAAACGAGAGCACAAATATTCGTTTGTGTTTTTATCGAGAAAAAAATCTATGACAATTTCTCGGATAGTCATGAATCCATTTTTGTCTAAAAATTTTTCATGTTCATCATGATCTTCCAAAAATAATTTTTATTTGAAATTTTCGAATTTTAATAAACCTTCCAGCTTGAGAAGTTCGGACATAGGAAACAAAAATATATTATGTATATATTTTAGGAATTTCCTGAGTATTTTCGGTCCGAAAGTTGTCTCTTCTAAAGAGAAACTTTCTCTTGCTTGTATTGAGAAACCCTGATTAATTCTTATTTAAATCCCTGAGCATGCCTCCAATAACTCGCATTTTATAAAGGCCAATAAGGAAGAAGCTCAAAAGGTTAAGGATTGTCAAGGAATCAATACAAAAAGGAAGAAGAAAATCATATCAAAAATCATGTCTGATTATGATTCCGATAGTTCTACCGGATCTCAAGATGAGTCATGTTTGTTGGCTTACAACCTTCAAGATCCAACAAAAACCAAGTGGATACCTTATGATAGTATGATTGACTATATCCATGGTTTTGAAGAACTAAGAACCAATCTCGTAGTGACGGTTCGGAATCAAGATTGGCTCAAATATAGGATCGAGGAAACAAAAGCTGATCTTGCGAGACATGAAGGTTCAAGTCGAAAAGCTTGAAAAACAAGAAGTGGTTGCGAGAAAAGTCTCTCGAGACATGGTTCAAGAGTTTGAACACTGAAGAAACCTCAGTGAACAATAAGAGCACCACTAGAGATTAAGCTATATGTTGTAATGCTTAATCCAAAAAAAAAAAAAAATAGACACCAGTTTTTGATTTATTTCGATTATTGTATAAGGTCTGCTTTTGAATAAAACTATCAATTATTTACGAATAAAATTATTATTGAGAATTTTGATAAAGTACCCCGCTTTTTGAATACCCACTAAAAAAATGCCCCGTTTTTTAAAAATTTGTTAAAGTATCCTCACGTTAGTTTTTCCATATAGTGTTGGTTAAGACTAATTTACTTTACATATTTGCCCTTTTATTATTTCCACATTGATTTTATGCATCATTTTTCAGGTTCGTCGAGTCCGGTTCAGGATCGTTACACCGCTTTCAGGTTCATTACATCATTTCCCAAAAAGGGTTCTTCATTTCAAGTGTTTTGGGGTTTTTGGTTGGAAGAAAACGACCTTCTACAACATTTTTTTTTAGGTTAAGGATCGTGACAACGCTTTGAGGTTCGTCGAGCGCGGTTCAGGATCGTTACACCGTTTTCAGGATCGTCGGATCATTAACCCTGCCCACCAAGGAGATATAGTTTAGGGGTAAATAGGACTTTTAATTGGAAAGATAACTGCCACCTAGCACTTAACTGGATGGAATTTGCCTTTGTAATAAAACGGGGTACTTTAACAAATTTCTAAAAAACGGGGGCACTTTTTTTGTGTAATGTGAAAAGTAGGGGTACTTTATCAAAAAGCCCATTATTATTTTATAATTTTTCTTGTGATAGTTTCCGATTACATAGCTTTGTGCTTGAATGTCTATATTTTGCTATGTGTTTTCGGTTTATGGGATGTCTGATTTCGGTTTTCATTAACATTAATATTCGATCTCATATGATGTGAACCCTTATGGTTTGTGTGACTTTTTGATTTAGCGGGATTAAGTTCTAGCCCATGTTGGTAGGCTTTATCAAAGGATCATAAGGTGTTCCGATTGAAATTCATATGTACAAAGTCACAATGTGTTGAATCAATTTGTGTTTACATGAGTTGTGTTTAGCATAAACATATGTGTTTCGGGTTTTTAACTTTTGATATTGGCACACATTAGTTAAAACCGATTCAACTGTCTCTGGTAAAGGTTGCTCTTGTTATTGTTCTTTTGTTCTTGCAAGAGGATGACAACATACTGGGGGAGAGTTCTAACTTGAACTTGCACTTAATGATATATCTTTCTAGGGAGAAGAGGATGCGGAATATGAGGTAACGAATTTGTTAGTTAATCAGAAAAGCCGTTTATATTGCATATATTTTGCTTTTGCTTAACAAAATTTCGGTACAATTGATATATATTTCATTATGTGTGTATGGATGTGTGTTTGTGATTCAATTGTTTCGGTTAAGAAAACTGTGTCAATTTATTTGGCTTATTATTTGGTATCTTCTTTATTGGTATCAAGTGTTTTTGCTTAACGAAATTTCGGTGCAATTGCGGTGCTTTAATGTCGATGTTTGTTTCAATTGCTTCTGGTTAAGAAAATAATTGTGCAAGTCAATTTATTTTGGTTTGTATGTATTGTTTATGGATTAACAAAATAAGGGATCATTTGTTTAGTCCAATTCGATTAGGATAAGAGAAACTAAGTTAATTCTGATATTAGTTAGACTTATCAAATAGAAGGATTCGGTTATTCAAGTCTAATCGAATGCCTTGACAAGAAATACTAGTTAACTAACCTAGTACTTGTCTTGTGTAAAGTAAAAGTCTAAGTTATTGTCTGAATAATTAGAAACTGATGAGAGAAATAAAGTTAATTCTGATCTTTATTTTGGTCTTATCGAAATAAGCGATTGTATGTTTACAATTGGTTTAACAAGGGAACTAAGTTTCTTAGTCAAATTGTTAAACTATTAGGAAAATTGCTTCGGGCAATTGTTTCCATGATAACATATTAAAACTAAATTACTTGTAGTTTCGGTTTTAATATTGGTTATCTAAAATGGTATGTGAAACCTTCGTGCTTAACTCTTATAGGTTGTACAAGTCTTTTAGATTTGTAAGATCATTTTGGTTTGACCTTTATTTGCTCGAACCTTTGTCATTTTGTGACAAAAAGGGGGAGAAATATATGGAGTAAATAAGTGATTTGATTACTAAGGAACGGACAATTGTGCTTAAACATTATATCTAACGAAAGAGTAAAGCATTGAATAAGGGGGAGAAACATATCATATTGATGTATTCACAAAGGGGGAGAAATACTACACAGTGTACCTTATGTGATGTTTGTAGTATCTTGACTACAAAAGGGGAATAACAAATATATTCGGATTCAATATCTACCTATCTTACATTTAGGGGGGAGTATAAGATTTGTTATTCAGATGTCAACAACGCCATTTATTGAGTGAATATATGCAGGTTATTGTGTTGTTGAAACTTGGAATCAAGCGTATGTATAATGAATTCTTGTAATTTGTTTATCCATATGTATTAAGAGTTTTGTCACTAAAATTGACAAAGGGGGAGATTGTTAGATCATAGCTCGGTTGAACCCACCAAGCGTTGGTATGTCAAGTTTGGTTTTATTTTAGTGAATCAAAACTCATTTAAGAGTCGCTTGATTATGTACTAGAGAAAACTTCGAATAGGTTAGACTATAAAGTCTAGGAATATATGAGACATACAAGTATTACTCGAATACCTGAAGAATGTGAAGAAGTAACGAGCTACAACGACGACATCATCCTTCCTCTTGAGGTTAGTAATATTGACTTGAACTATTTTTATTCCTAACGTATCTTTCAAGTCGTGCTATATTGAAAACATAATCTGAAGCTTTAAATGATTATTTTACTCTAGCGGTGAGACATGATCATATGATCATAGTATTAAGGAATTAGACTACGAAGTATAATGCTTATCTTTTGAACTTCGTAGATATGATATCGACATAATCGTATAAATGCTATTGTGATTATGTGTATGGGTAAAGGTGAAGATTTCATCCTAGGAAACAATGTTTACATTTGTTTAAAGGAAGTACATTCATGAACTTGTTTTATGAATCAAAAGGGAAATCGCTACGCTTATTGGTATTGTTATTCATTACATATCTTTGGATTACCAATATGTGTGAGTTAGTAGGATCGATCATTACTTGTTATGTATCTTGGTATAACTAATCACAATGCCTGGCTTATGATTTGGTATGACTAGTTTTGATTAGTTAGTGTAAGATCCTAAGTGATCACCTGAGATGGTATGATCGATATTTGTAATTGGTGAGACCGATCCTAGTAATTGGTGTGATCGATCACAAAAGAGTTGTGTAATCGATCCTTGTAATTAGTGTAACCGGTCCTAGTAATTGGTGTAACCGATCCTGGTAATTTGTGTAACCGATCCTAGTGACTTATGTAACCGATCACAAGCAATACCATGAGTATATGGTAACCAGGTCCTGTAGTAATCGACGTAACCGATCCCTCGGTAACCGACGTAACCTGGCCCCTGGTAACTTGTGTGTCCAATCACAAGTAATCCACATGAAGGTATAACCGATCCTAGTGATTGGTAGAACCGATTGAACCCATGATTGTGATTTGATATTTGATCAATCATATAGTTGTCTTCGAATATAGATGAACCAATCCTAAACTTGTTTGGAAGTGTGGTATTATCGATTCCAAGATTGTAAATATGAAAGATGATTTACAAAGAAAAGATGTCAACATACTTTGAACACGAACAATAACTCTTATCTTTTATTGTTCAAAGTTATTCCTTAATTACTCAAGGAGATCCGATCCGAAATAAATTAAGAATCTTTTAAATAAGGTTGTTAGTTTTACATGCTTTAATTACCGGGTACACGTACTTACCATGTCGAATATTTTCAGATGCATTAGAATTATTTCTATGAGATAATCGGCATTTGAAAAACTCTCTAAAAACACTATCTAGACATGTTTGATCACATTTGTGACTAAAGTTAAAGTCTTAAAGTGTTATATGAAAATGGTTAAGCTAATCGTTCGATTGGCTAGTTTTGACTAACCTTCATGAACATGTCATTGTACACGGTTCGGTTATGGTTAATCCTAACAAAGAGTGTATATTCTGTTATGTTAATCTCAAGTCAAGTTTTTCATCTATCTCGTGATTATTGATTGCTAGCTTGATTTCAAAGCTACCTTAGATTAAATCTAAAGCAAACTTGATCTTGAAAGTTTATATAAGGAGTACCTCAAATAACTGGGATCTTTGAATCCACGACACTATTCTTGCGTGTCCTGGTTGTAAACTAGAGTCGTTCTCTCTTTTGAATCGTTTTAGGTTTGGCGACTAAAAAGACTTCACTTAGGGATTCGTGAATCCAAGTCTAATTATCTTTATCTTGATAGTTCGTGTATCCCGATCTTGCTTTGATTGTCAAGCCTTGCTCCAACAAAAATGATATATATAATTCACAAAGTTTTTCGTCTCAGACTTTGTGTTCAGCAAGTATCTACTTATGAGGTGAATAATAATCTAGGATGCTCTTCGAGAGTCATAAGACCGAATTTTGAGGTTTGCTAGGCTTTGTCTCTTGTAATCGATTTCCTAGCTCACCTTGATCTTTGATCGTAAGCAGTAAATCATATATAGGCTTATATGTGGGAGGCAGATTGGTTTAAAGTATTCAATTGACTTGAAGCAACACTTAGGTTGTATAGGACGTCAGCTAAGGGAATCAATTGCGCGGAGTCCTGCTGGGTTTCAAGAGGCGTAAGGAGCATGGCTGTAACTGAATTGATGTGACGGTAGATTCAGTCTCAACTACATTCTAGTCCGAAGTTCTGATAGTATGCTAGAGTCTGTAGCGACTTAATACAATTTGGTGTTCAAATGTGGACTAGGTCTCGAGGTTTTTCTGCATTTGCAGTTTCCTCGTTAACAAAATTTCTGGTGTCTTGTTATTTATTTTTCCGTATTATATTGTTTATGTTTATAATTGAAATATCACAGGTTGTACGTAAATCAATCAAAGTAGATATATCCATCCTTATTATTGGTACAACTTGATTGATCTTGGATATTGATCTTTGGGATCGTCCAAGTAATCTGACGGAATAATCAGGTTCACCGACTTGTCTCTGTTTACATTCTCATTGTGGGAGAAAGAGATATAAGTTCTTCTTATAATTCCTGATTGAGATTCATTAAGTTGTAACTCTCGGAATTGTAATTGATTTTAGCCCATACTGAGGGTTTCCTAAGAAAAATTTGGTGGTGTATTTTGGTACTTAGCATTTTTAATTCGTATCGAGCGATCAACCACGCGAAGACCTAATAAGTTTGTGTTTGAAGCAATCTGATTTTATGGACGAACAAACTATCTCTAATGTAGTATCACCAGTTCAGAATCAACCAGGTGATTTTGTTCAAAGTTTGGATCCAACAATTGAGAAAACTGACACATCTAGTTCAATATCTAAACATCCTCTCGATGTAGAAATTGTTGATAACTGGGAAACACACCTAGAAAAACAGTTGGATGAACTATCTAATGAATGTGAATCATATATTGATAGAGATGTTGATGAGGAAATATCAGAGTATGTTAAGTTGTTAAAACCGGTTGAAAAGTTGACGACTTCTTGTGTCACTCTTTTTCTGACCCATCTCTGTCGAGAAAACAAGAAATTCAGAAGAATTTACGTAGGTTTTTATTCTTGGAATAACATTAACGATTCGATTCTCAAAGATAGCGACAATGACCTAAGTAAAAATTCACTTGAATGTGATAATCTTCGTAGAGATTTCTATAAGTTAGAAGAGAAACTTGCAGAGAATGAAGCAAGGATTAACTCAATGAGATAAGTTTTGATGACAGAAAAAGTGTTTGTCTCGCTCGAGAAAAACGCCTTGAGGCTGATCTAGCTATTGCTCTTGATAAAATCAAGATGTTGGAAGAGGATTTGAAAAAGTTCAATACTAGCTCGAACAAATTAACCACTATGCTAGGAGAAAGTAAAAGTCATCGTGATGCACGAGGATTGGGCTATAAGAGAATAGATGCTCCAAGTACTAGCAAAGAGGTAAAATTTGTCAAGGCGGTGATTCTTCAAGAACAAAAGGTTTCCAGCGATGAAAAACCTTCACCGGAAGTTAAGGTTCAAAAGACCAAAGTATATCAACCTCCAAAGCCAACACACACGGATCGGTAAGAACATTTCTTATGTTTGCTATTATTGCGGAAATAAAGGTCACCTGCAAAGGGGATGTCATTTTCGTATAAGAAATAAGAAACCTCGTGATGTTCTTGTTTGGGCATCACAAGAAGTGATCAAACCTAGATCATATGTTAAGGATAATACCCTTGACATTACGAGTTGTAACTCTCCAACCTTCGTGAAAAGGAATCAAGTGTTGTGATAAACCTAGATTTGCCTATGAACGTCATACGAAGCCTTTTCACAATCGTAATGATTAGCAAAAGGATAACTTTGTAAAGACAAAGACAGGATCTCGATGCTCCCAATTGGAGAAAGACTAACTTGCAAAATAATAGTCAATCCGATTCTCTTTCGAGAAATCTTGAAGAAAATAATGGGAAGAAGGTTCCAGGTTGTTCCTAAACGCACTCAAAAGTGGATACGAAAAAGCGGGGTACAAAAACCACACCCAATATTTCGTTCGACAATGCGAATAGACAAACTCCAATATACTTTCAAGAGAATCAACTAGACGATCGGACTCAATCTATAGAAAAGTATATCAAAGAGTTCTTTTTATATCTCTATCTCTCAATTCAATCTCGCAATCGGCAAATAGAAATTTGCGAGCCCGATTGAATATAAGAGAAATAACTTGAATGGTACCAAATACCAATGTTCAAGGATCAATCAATTTCAATCAAAACCAAAGGTTGGATTTACCAATTGATCGATTCAACGCACAACTTTGTGATATTTCAATTATATAAAAAAATATAATTAGAAAGAAATAACACAAACACCATAATTTTTTTAACGAGGAAAACCATGAGATGCAAAAAAAACCCGGGACCTAGTCCACTTTGAACACCACATTTGTATTAAGCCGCTACGGACACTATCCTACTACCAATGAAATTGGATTTGGACCTGTAGTGGAACCCTAATCAATCTCACACTAATTCAAGGTACAGTTGCGCTCCTTACGTCTCTGATCCCAGCAGGATACTACGCACTTGATTCCCATAGTTGATCTCACCCACAATCAAGAGTTGCTACGACCCAAAGTCGAAGACTTGATAAACAAATCTGTCTCATACAAAAAAGTTTATTGGATTAGATAAATCTGTCTCCCACAGTAATACCTACGAGTTTTGTTCCGTCTTTTGATAAATCAAGGTGAACAGAAACCAATTGATATACCAGACTTATATTCCGAAGAACATCCTAGAAATATCAATCACCTCACAATAATCTTAATCGTATGGTAGCAAAACAAGATATTGTGGAATCACAAACGATGAGACGAAGATGTTTGTGACTACTTTTAATCTTGCCTATCGGAGAATAAATCTCGAGCAAATCTTAGAGAAGATAGTACTCAATACGATAGAAACAACAAGATCAAAACACGCAATTACAGAGAAAATAGTTGGGTTTGGCTTCACAATCCCAATGAAGTCTTCAAGTCGTTAACCTACAGGGTTTCGTGAAAAACCTAAGGTTAAAGGAGAATCGACTCTAGCTTATACAACTAGTATCACACAGGAGGTATGGGGATTAGGTTTCCCAGTTGCTAGAGTTCTCCTTTATATATTTTTTCAAATCAGGGTTTGCAATCTAAGTTACCTTGGTAACAAAGCATTAAATATTCACCGTTAGATGAAAACCTGATTAGATTCAAGCTATTATCTTTCTGCCGTTAGATCGAACTTAGCTTGTTATACACAAACGAAATATACCTTCATTTGGGTTTATGTAACTGTACCTAAATGTGTACACCATGTTGGCTCAGTCGTAGTTAACCGAGGTTAGCTATATGAACATTATCATATCAACCTTATTCATCTTAACCATAACTAGTTCAAATGATTCAAATGAAACTAGTTAAAAAGTTGTTCAATTGCTATATTCTCATAGAAGTATACAAGAACACAATTGAAGCAAAATCAGTTTGATTCACTAGAATCTATTCTTGAACATTAAAGCCACGGTTTTGCAAAGAGTGCATCCTTAGTATATAAATGTATTAGTTCGTGAACAAACCGATTTTAGAACTTTAAGCACTCAAGTATGCAAACGTGTATGCATACTATAGTAGCCGGTCCGAGTATAGGTTCGCCGGTATGCGAATATGTACGCATACCTTAGTACACTTCCAAAACTCAGCAGAAATTCCCGGACCTATACCTTATGCAAGTACGCGTACGGTATGTGTAATTGGTACACGGAATTTCACAACTAAAAGTACGCATACGGGTATGCATACTTTAGTTCTGGTCATGGATCACATACATGCAAGAAAGCATACTATGTTTATAATCCAATAGTTCTAAACTTTATTTCAATCATTGAAATTTTCTTAGAGGATGACAATACCCATTTTCACACACTATTAGCATCAAAGCAATTTTCAAGTTATTGAAATAATCATAACGAAACATTTCAAGTCTACACCAAATCATTGTATCACACAAACAATGTAAGATGTTACTCGTCGCTTTTCACATGATCATCTTTTGACTTTCGTCAAGAATATAAGATGAACTTGGTCGAAACGAAAGCTTACCAACACATATTTCGAGAAATATGTAAGCGAGTTAATCTCGGCTCGAAATCTCAAATGTGTATAATCGACAACTATATAGTAATACGACTTTTGTCTCAATATAGGAGATAGAGTAGAAATAGACTTTCCAAGTGATAGATGAGTTTCAGTCTCCACATACCTTTTTGTTGATGAAGTTCCACAAGCTCTCCTTAGTAGTTCTAAATCTTCAATTGATAAACGCGTGAATTCTAATGCTCAACTACACAATCTATCCTAGTCAGAGACATTACTATAAGTAGACTAGAAATCAAGACTTATAGTTTTGATCACTAACATTGACAAACAAGCTTGAGATAGCAACGCTTGCTTGAGTTCGGCAAAGCGATTGCTCTATCAATCTCCCCATTTGTCAATTTTAGTGACAAAACTATCATTACATATGGATTGCAAAATAAATAAACTTTTTAGCTTCTCATCTGAATGCTTGATCTCCTTGGTTCTTCAACATTACTCGGAATCTTCGTCACTTTCAAGTACTCCAATGATTCCAAATGTGTTCAACTCAGCATCATAGTTGTTGAAGATCCTTAGCAATAACAATGAGAAAACAATTGCTCTCAATCATTGTTATACAGTGTCATAGTATCATTAAACAACATCAAAGTTCAACTGTATCACAACTTTGACAACAACACTGTGGTGATATGTATCACTCCCCCTTAGTCAATACTTCATCTCTCAATGAAAACCACTCCCCCTTACATAGTGATCCGTAAACCATGTGTATTTTTAATGTGAACTACACATTAATTCTCCCCCTTTTTATCAACAAAAATTGGCAAAGGTACGAAAATTAGTGGGATCCTCATGAAATTTCCATAGAGATACTTCATGACCAAAAGCAAACAACATATCAACTTGTTTAGATGCCATCATATAGCCGAAACTAAATGCATTCATCAAGGAGTTTATAAAGATGCAAGATAACCCCTACAATATTCCACAGCCCGTAGTCTCCACAAAGATTTGACAATTAAGCACAAGTTCAATTAATAACTCTCCCCCATAAAATGTCATTCAGAAAGAACAACAAGAGCGACCTTACTTTTACAAGAAAAGAAGGATTTCTTTGGACATTAACAAATCACATGAGACATGAGTTTGTATCCAAAGATCTCAATTGAATTAACCACGAGGAAAATGATCAATTCAATTGGCCATACTCAACATAAGAAAACTTACTGAGCAAAGAGTATATATACAAAGATGTGGATCGGGGAAAGACCAATATTGCGGAATAATCAAAGATTCATTCTATTTTTCATCACTATTTGCACAATGACATATAATAGACTTAATCTTTGTAAACATAAGTTAATCCTTTCTTCCATCAATATTTGCATAATGACATAGAAGGCTTAATTTTTGTAGTCAAAAGTTCATTCTATCTTTCATCAATACTTTCATACAGACATATAATAGAGTTAACTTTTGAAATGGTATGGGATAGTTGATAGGCGCATTTATGTGTCTAATTTGTCCTCAATGCCTCGTTTTGTTAGTACTCGTTTTCGTCCTTATTATGGTATTTTGTGTGTTTGTAGGTATTTTTTGGAAATAAATATTGTTGGAAAATTCGGCTCGAAAAGTTGCTCGGAGCACCCCGGAGGACATTTGCTATCCGGACTCCCATTTTGGATAAGGGGGTAACCTAATTACTAAGGGGCACCCACTGCTATTCGCACCCCACCAGTGGTTAGGGGGACTTCATCTTCTTTATTTAAACTTTCAAATTTGGCGGGAAAGTTTGGCAGTGAAGAACAAAAATTTGGTTTAGAGTTTTGGAAAGTTTGGAAGAGATTCAACTATGGGATTTGTTTGGGTTGGTCTGTTAAGACTAAACGAGTTAGTAGGTCCAACGAATCGATCAAACAGGGCCGGTTCATCGAGTTTGGATAAAACAGAAAAGAACGGGAAGCATTTGGCGGGGAGGTGATTTTCACGAAGTTTGTAAAAGGTTAAGACATGTATGTACTGTGTTGGGAGTGTGTTTAAAGGTATCATAAGCGTGTAGGAGCTAAAAAGAGGGAAGTTGGCGACTTACAATCGCGTGGCCAAGATAAACTTGGTAAGAATAAAAAAAAATATTTCCGAGAATAATCCCTTGATGGGAAGATTTCAAGCATTTATTACGGTTTATTGGGTATAAATATCTTTCTTTGGGTCTATCGAGAAAGGATGGAGAGATTGGGAGCAGTTTAGCTGTTTCTGAGTCGAGAAAATTCAGTTCCAGGGAACTACCATTTCGCTTTACACCAAGAACACGAAGAACGAGACGGCCAAAGACCGTCGTTCTTCAATAGTGATGACGACTCGCAACCGTGGGTCGTATATTGGAGGCAGACTTAAAAAAAATAGTAACAGCGATAGTTAATATTTAACGATCTCCGTAACAATGGTTTGTAACGCTTTTCATCATTTGTAAGCGCCTTTGAGCAATAAAATCATATTTTGAGCGTGTTTCCAACATGATGAGCTAAACCCCATTCTTGGGACGACGGAGGAAGGCGAATTTCATACATGGGTAAAATTATTTAATTCTTTTTTAGACTTTTGCATTAATTTTAATTGAAAAATTATTTGAATTAATTGGTTGTCATTTAATTTGATGATGTATGCTTAGCTTAATTGTTTTGATACATCATGCTTAGGATTTACAACCAATCTTTTGAGGATCTATCTTGGCAAAAATAAGAGTCCGTTTTTTTATTTGTTGAGCGATAATTGTTAAAAGAATTAATATTTGAACCTTTTGTTATGAGTTTGGCCGAATCCTGAGTCCCAAAGACATCTCTTCATCCCGTGACAATATTTGTATATCTATTTTCTTTATCTTTAGTATTTTCTTTTATTAAAACTTAAAATCAATCCAACAAAGTCCGAGTGAGTGAACGACAACCTTACTACCACTTTCTACAACATCATTGAAAATACCCATCAATTTTTTGGCGCCGCCGAATTGGGACTTGTGTATAGATTTGTTTTTAGGTTTTATTTTTATTTTATTATTTTTGTTCTTTTACGCCTTTTGGTATTTCTTGTTTGTTTTCAGATTTGGAACTGAGCTAAAAAAAAAGGGAAAAAAGCGCTGAAAACAAAAGCGAAGCTAAAGAAGGAAAGAAAAGAGGAATCCAAAAGGAGTGAAGAAGAAAATTTTGTATATAGTGTAATTAATTTTTTTTATTTATTTAGAAATTGTAATTAGGTAATTATTTTTGTAATTTTTATTTTTATTTTTTTTTGGACTTCTTAATTTTGGACTTTATTTTTGGACTTTTGGACATTTTTTTTAAAACCCTAAGGAAGGGTTATTTAAATATAACTGCACAGGGAAGGACGACGATTACGATATCGTCTCGGCCCCTCGGGTTCGTACATGACATAGGAGTCGTGGCTTGAGTCGACTTAACGGTTCATCCCTGGCCCAGAACGGAGGTAAGAATTCAAACACCATGAATCCTCGCCAAAATGGGTTTTCTTGGATGATTTCGTGTGAATATATGTCAAGGAATTGAATCCAGTGCTTTTAATTTCCTAGTAAAGGCAAGGACAGGCCATACAAGATAAGAGTTCGGATTTCATCGCCGTTCTCTTCTTGCCCGCCTTAGGAAAACGAAACCAAACACGAACTTAAGCCTAAAATTTTGACTAGAACGAGACCGATAGGGTAACGAGCTTAATAGGAAAGTCATTCGAAAAATATTGGTTACTCTTTAAGCATACTTGAAGTTCATGATGGTTTCGTAAGTTGAATGCGTGATCGCGCCGCCCTTGTAATGCGGTGAGGCCTTGGGTATCAAAGCTCCACATAGCTTCCCTCGCCTCTATTCGGCTTACTTAAACTCGGATTGATTCGAGAGGGTTTGCTTAAATTGTAACTTAATTCCCTTTCGAAGGATTAGAATCTGGTCTAGAAACAATCTAAGTGAAGCCATCATGCTTTTGTTTGCTAGAAATCGGTAGGTTTGTTTTGGTCGAGTCGACCTTGTTTGTGTTTGTGTAGAATTCCCTTAGTTAGGATGTCAAAGCGGTATTATAATAGCCATCACGATGAATATGAATATCCAATGAACATTATGGACATCACTCTTTTTATGACCATAGTGTGAATAGTGGTTGGGAACGCCAACCTTTGGAAGGTTATGGGTCATACCATGGTGAGCCCAATTACTATCCGCATGTGCATCGGTCATTCGAGCAAGAAGATTATAGTAATAGTTCTTCGTCTCTAGAGGATACAATCAAACTTTTGAAAAGTAGTCCTTATTATGATCATGTTCCTCTTCCTTCTCTAGAAGAGTCCCTGGGGGTTTAGGTGAGTCGACACAAAAGTTAGTTGAATCAACATGTAAGTTAGCCGAGGTAAATAACATAGTTATGGACGAAAGGATTGCAACAACGATTGAATCTTTAGAAGATATCCTCAATAGATTAACTCAAAACTTAGATCCAACACTAAGGGAACTTTCTTTGGAGGAGACCCTTGAGAGGATATTGAGTCGACACGTAGACTTGAGTTAGAGACGAATGAAAGTATTGCTCGAAATAACTTGAATTTCCAATATAGTGTATCCAATAATACCTTTGAGAATGAAGATAATTATTCACATAATCAAGATGATGAGGTTAGAATTGGTAACACTACTTGTTTAGATGAGGTTCTACCATTTTCATGTTTTTATAAAAATGATTATGATGAGGATAGTGTTGATGAAGAATTCGAATAAATAGGCATAGTGATCGGGAATTTGTTACTCCGATTGAACTTTATAATGATAGTACTATTCGGTTCAAATCCAATAATTTTAATATTTATTCACCTATTCGAAAGGACGAGGATTTGACTAGAGATGCCTTTGTTTTAGACGATGTAGTTCATGATCCTTTAGCTTTGCAATATCTTTGGATAATCCATTATTTGATGTGCCTATAAGTGAATCGGAGGAAGTAATTATGATTAACACCTTAGTTAACGGGCCTTTACTAGAAACTTTTTTGATAATCCTTTATATGATTGTGATGATGGTTTAGAGGAAAGAGTTTACCCCGAGAATCTTGTTTTAGAGTCTAGTGATTTAAAAACACTAGTCTTAGAAGACGATAAACTCGTAGAGATGAGTAAGGATGCATTACGATAATAACTTAGAATCAATTGACCATTTTCGGGATTCGATGTTCTAGAAATTAGGGAAATTGTGACTAGTCTATCTAGAGACACCGAAAACTCTAAGTTTGGGGGTGATTATCACTCTCCTAGTGCATTACCTTTAACTCTCGAGAAAGTCCCCTCACTTAGATTTGGACATCCGTGCCTCAACCATTTTACAAAACTATCTTCATACACTTTTTCCGAACCTAGTTGTGTCCATAGGGAAGTTCGGTTGTTAGAAACCCATCCTCTCGGTTGATGTGGTTAACCTGTGCTATGATACCACGATTGACTTTGTTTTCCCACCAAAAACCTTCCTTCCAATTGTGGGTACGTATAAGCTTCAGATGTGTCAATTATTAAGTTTTGAGACTAAACCTAATTACTTTAAGATATTAGGGTCGACACATTTGCTTAAGGAAGACCACCAATCTTATTGTGGTCAAATTTGTGTAAGTCAAAACCGATTGACTTAGAGGATCCTCAATTATTGGGTTATTATTATGTGCTTCTAAGTTTTTATTTGAGTTTTTCCGGACTCTAGAACACGAACATTCGGATCTAACTCATGAGGAAACGCAACCCATGAAAATTTGTTATCTAGACCCTTTTATAAAGCACGAACCGAACCATGACTAGATGTAGTGGTCTTAAAAATAGATAAGGGTGTGTTGGATATCTTCCCAGTCACATTTGCGGTCTCTCTTCTTGTGGTTAGCACTTTTTGATCTAGATGACCCGCATTATTCCTTTCTTGCTTTATGATTCTTCGAGGTGACTAATCTCTTCCAATGTCCTTTCAAGACTTTAAACTTAGCACTTCTTGGGAGGTAACCCATGCTCATGCAACACGGTAATATCTTTCCTTAACTCTTTTGCTTCAAACGGTAACAATTTCTCCTTGTTCATGTTTTTAATTTTCATCTTTAGAACATTGAGGACAATGTTAGATTTAAGTTTGGGGGTATGGGAGAAACTTTTAGTTGCATTGATAAACTCGAGCCTAGAAATTTATGCTTATTAAGGATGGCACTAACCAATCTAAGTGGATGGAAGCATTTTGGTTGTAGGAGTTGAGGAACCAATCGATTAGATGGAAACATCTAAAGAGTCTATTCATAAAAGCACGAGCTCGGGTGTTAGAAATAACATGATAATTTCACCATATCTCGTTGAGTCCTTTTCACTACATTTTTTTATTTTGTTTTGTTCTTTGTAAACTATGTTTCTCTAAGTGATTAGGTGAGACGATGCTAGGGTGAATTAGAGTGATTGAGACCATCGGACCATCGAGACCAAGGAATAAATTCAATAAAGTCGACCTTTGGAACCCTTGTATATGCCGGTTGTGTTGACTAGAGTTAGGATTATCGACCACCTGGTTCCCTTGTATATGCCAAAGTGTGTTGATATTAGTCGACCAGTATCTCGGTCCATTAGGATAGGTTCATTTTGGCGGAGGCCTTAGATGAGATATGGGAAACACCGTTCACTTAGTAAACATCAAAACCATTTATGTTTTTCTCATATCCATCTTCTTGATCTATCCATGTGATTAGTTTTGACTCGGGTATTGATGTCCATAGTGCGACTATCTCGAGTAGAGCTCGTGACTTATATATGAATTTTAGTATGCTTGAGTGCAAACTCGTGTATGCAAAGAATTGGAATTTCGCATCGGGGTACTTCCTCCCCCGTAGTCAATAAGTATGCCAACCAAGGAGATTCTTTAGTGCCTTCAAGGTTCTGCGTAGATAGCTAGGGTCTGGAGTAATGGTTTTGTGGGTACACCTATGGTAAACCCTCCGGAGACAACACTCCGCCACTAGGGCCACCTAGGGGTTCAAATGATTTTTATTTTTTAGAATAATTTTGCTCGAGGACTAGCAAATAATAAGTTTGGGGGTATTTGATAGGCGCATTTATGTGTCTAATTTGTCCTCAATGCTTCGTATTGTTAGTACTCGTTTTCGTCCTTATTATGGTATTTTGTGTGTTTGTAGGTATTTTTTGGAAATAAATATTGTTGGAAAATTCGGCTCGAAAAGTCGCTCGGAGCACCCAGGAGGACATTTGCTATTCGGACTCCCATTTTGGATAAGGGGTAACCCAATTACTAAGGGGCACCCTTTGCTATTCGCACCCCACCAAAGTGGTTAGGGGGACTTCATCTTCTTTATTTAAACTTTCAAATTTGGCGGGAAAGTTTGGCAGTGAAGAACAAAAATTTGGTTTCGAGTTTTGGAAAGTTTGGAAGAGATTCAACTACGGGATTTGTTTGGGTTGGTCCTGTTAAGACTAAACAAAGTTAGTAGGTCCAAAGAATCGATCAAACGGGGCGATTCATCGAGTTTGGATAAACGAGAAAAGAACGGGGAAGCATTTGGTCGGGAGGTGATTTTCACGAGCTGTAAAGGTTAAGACATGTATGTCTGTGTTGGGAGTGTGTTTAAAGGTATCATAAGCGTGTAGGAGCTAAAAAGAGGGAAGTTGGCAGCTTACAATCGCGTGGCCAAGATAAACTTGGTAAGAATAAAGAAAAAATATTTCCGAGAATAATCCCTTGATGGGAAGATTTCAAGCATTTATTACGGTTCTATTGGGTATAAATATGCTGCTGGGGTCTATCAGAGAAAGGATGGAGAGATTGGGAGCAGTTTAGCACAACACAGAGTCGAAAATTCAGTTCCGGGGAACTACCATTTATTCTTGTTACACCAAGAACACGAAGAACAGACGGCCAAAGACCGTCGTTCTTGATCTTGACGACTATAACCGTGGGTCGTATATTGAGGCAGAGACTTAAAAAATAGTAATGAACGATAGTTAATATTTAACGATCTCTCGTAATGATGGTTTGTAACAACGATAGTTAGTATTTTCTTTTATTAAAACTTAAAATCAATCCAACAAAGTCCGAGTGAACGACAACCTTACTACCACTTTCTACAACATCATTGAAAATACCCATCAATAGTCAAGGTTCACGGACGTAAACAACATACTCCGATAACAATTTGCAATATATAAAACCATAAAGATTAATACTGCAAAAATCATCTTCCAATCTTTAGAATTTAAATAAATATATCTAAAAACATTGCAAGATGAGAACAATTGGCAATAGCTATGTGTACTCACAATAATTGCTATTCCAAACCCTAGTTATCCTTCTTAAAAACACAAGAATAAATTCTCATAAGAAGTTTCCAAGACATTGAGACCTCTGAAAAATTCTTTATCGTCCCCGAACTCCTTGTTGTCAATGACCATGGGAACATAAGGTTCATGAAGAAAGGAGTCAATTCCAACAAACCTTTTGACCGACGCCTAACGTGAGCCTTCGAATTTCAAGAGTTCTCAAAGCAATAGCCTTTATTTCTGAATCTCCTTCCTTGTTTCCTTCAACTCTTCAAGAACACCGGAAAACTTAGAAAATTTGAAGGAACTGCTCTTGTCTTCCTCACATTCCTTCTTTTTTTCTTTTTAAAGTTGGAGGTAATGGAGATTTATATTTTTCCTTCATGATTGATGGCTTAACAATCATATTCACATCTTTTGCATCGAAGACATAGTGCTTGGAGTATCCATACGAGCGGAATTGTGAGAGGAAATCACAAGATAATCTCAACAAGCAATCTTATGATAAAAAGAGTTTCAAGTGAAGGAAAAAAGGAATGTAGGGTTACAGAACTTTTAACACACAAGTTCCCTAAGAACAACCTAGTAATATCAATCACCTCACAAAAATCTTAATCGTATGGTAGCGAAACAAGATATTGTGGAATCACAAACGATGAGACGAAGATGTTTGTGACTACTTTTTATCTTGCCTATCGTAGAATAAATCTCGAGCAAATCTTAAAGAAGATAGTACTCAATACGATAGAAAACGTACAAGATCGAACACGAACTACATAGAAAATAGTTGGGTCTCGCTTCACAATCCCAATGAAGTCTCCAAGTCGTTAACCTACTGGGGTTTCGTGAAAAACCTAAGGTTAAAGGAGAATCGACTCTAGCTTATACAACTAGTATCACACGGGGAGGTGTGGGGATTAGGTTTCCTAGTTGCTAGAGTTCTCCTTTATATAGTTTTCAAATCGGGGTTTGCAATCTAAGTTACCTTGGTAACAAAGCATTCAGTATTCACCGTTAGATGAAAACCTGATTAGATTCAAGCTAATATCTTTCAATCGTTAGATTGAACTTATCTTGTTATACACAAATGAAATATACCTTCATTTGTCTTCTATGCACCAATATAAGAGTCGGATATACGACCCCAAGGTGTACCGTGTCGTTTGTGAGTCCAAATTTTAATGACTTGATGTGGATATCAACACTTCTTATGCTCTTTGCAGAGTTCTCCCTGCCTATCTGACTCCTTTCAAGAGACGAGAACATGATCCATGGGTATTTCTGTATACAAGCTAAGAAGTATATGCAATGGATATTCTATCTAATCATAATGTTGATATTTAAACTTAGGTTTTGGGCAGAACTCTCAAGACATGATAATCATATTAATTCGGGTACATCATGCGTTATTAACTAAGAGATAATGGATCGTTGGTAAAGTACTTATAGACAAACCACTGCGGATAATGATCCATGTATCTTGTGTATCATTCATGTCTACTTAACTTGATTTGTGTTTAAGATTCTTAAATGTTCACGTTTGAAGAAACAAACAATGCCAATGACTAGGTGTTTTTGGTAAATTGAACGAATATCTCATATATGCTCAAAATTTAAATTTATTAAGTCTTTATGCATTTCTTGACTAAAGGTAGAATAAACTTTTGAGAATTTCTGTGAAGATTGATCTATCCATGGTCACACTTTTGTGAAATTACTGCATGATCAACTCCGTAAGAATTCTATTATGTTGAGTCATATCGTTTAAATTGTCTCCTTGCTCGTAATTGGCGTTGAGATTTATTTATATCGATGTGTAGGATACAAATCCATGTGATTTGTTAATGTCCGAAAAAATCCTTCTTTTTATTAATGTAAGGTCACTCATGTTGTTCTCTTAGGAATGACATCAAATGGGGGAGAGTTCTTGATTGAACTTGTGCTTAATTGCTATATCTTTGTGGGGAGAGTGGACGTGGAATATAAAAGGAATTAACAAAAAGTAGGAGAATTAATTAGTAGTTTCTTTAAGTCTTGAAGTATCTTTTGTTTGAACTCGAATTCACGATCCCATAGTTTTCGTACCTTTGCCAATTTTTATTAACAAAAAGGGGGGAATTAATTAGTAGTTTCTCACTACATACATATGGTTTACGGATCATTATGTAAGGGGAGTGAACCAACATATATAGGTTTCACCTATTATGCAAAAGATGTAAGTATTGACTAAGGGGAAGAAACATATCACTGTAGTATTACTTCGAAGTTGTGATACAATTGAACTTTGGAGAAGATAATAATACTATATATGTTTTTGTATAACGGCGATTAAGAATATTTGTTTTCAAAGTTGTTACCGCTACGGATCTTCAACAACAACTATGTTAAGTTGAATACGTTCAGAATAATTGCAACTTGAAGTAACAAAGAATTCAGGGAGTTGAAGAACCAAGGAAATCAAGCATAATGGATTATAAAGTTTTGAAGCTTTATTTTTAATCGATATGTATTGATAGTTTTGTCACTAAAATTGATAAGGGGGAGATTGTTAAAGCATTGCTCGGTCGAACTCACATGTGTTGCTATCTCAAGCTCGTTGTCAAATTTATATGATCAAAACTATATCTTGACAAAACGCATGCAAACCATCAAATCATTTGAATACCAAGCTGTATTGTTAACGCATACTCGGTATGCAAACCATAAAAGATATTGTGGAATCACAAACGATGAGACGAAGATGTTTGTAACTACTTTTATCTTCCCTATTGGAGATTAAATCTCGAGCAAATCTTAGAGAAGATAGTACTCAATACGATAGAACAAAGTAAGATCAGAACACACAACTACTGATAAAATAGTTGGGTCTCGCTTCACAATCCCAATGAAGTCGTTAAGTCGTTAACCTATAATGGTTTTAGGAAAAACCTAGGTTAAAGGAGAATTGACTCTAGTCGCAACTAGTATCACACAAGAGGTACGGGGATTAGGTTTCCGATTGCTAGAGTTCTCCCGTATATATTCTTTTAAATCCGGGTTTGCAATCAATGCTACCTTGGTAACAAAGCATTCAATATTCACCGTTAGATGAAAACCTGATTAGACTCAAGCTAATATCTTTCAACCGTTAGATCGAACTTAGCTTGTTACACACAAATGAAAAGTGACTTCATTTAGATATGGATAATCGTAACTAAACGTGTACACCTTGTTGGCTCAACATTAGTTAACCGAAGTCAGCCATATGAACACTTTCATATCAACCTTGCTCATCTTAACACAACTAGTTCAAATGACTTAAATGAAACTAGTTGTAGAGTTGTTCAATTGTTTATATTCTCATAGAAGTATACAAGACACAATTGAAGCAAAATCGATTTTGATTCACTCGAGTCAATTCATGAACATTATAGCCACGGTTTTCAAAAGATTGCATTCCTTAATTTATAAATGTATTAGTTCATGAACAAACCGATTTTAGAACATAACCACTCAAGTATGCAAACGTGTACGCATACTTAAGTAGCCGGACTTGGTGCAGGTTCGCCAATATGCAAACGGGTACACGTCTTGTCGTACACCACCAAACTCGTTGAATTCTAGGACTTGAACTTACGTCAGTGCATACATGTATGCATACTAAGTTCCGGACTTAACTAACAAACCAGTTCGCGTACGGGTATGCATACTATGGTTCCCAGATTTGGAATAACTTGCAACAGTCAGCATACAAGTACACATATGTGCTATATCCAATTATTGGTTAATTGTTCTAAACTCCCATTTCAATCATTAAAACATTCTTAGAAGACAACAATAGCTGTCTCACACAAACTATTAGCTTTAAAGAAATTTTCAAGTGATCAAATGATCGATACGAAACATTTCGAGTCTACACCAAATGACCTGTCTCATACAAATCATATAAGATGTTACCGGGCGATTTTCACATGATCATCTTTTGACTTTAAATCAAGAATATAAGATGAACTTGGTTAAAAACGAAAGCTTACCAACACATATTTCGAGAAATATGTAAGCAAGTTAAACTCAAATAAATATCAAATGTATATAATTGAACTCTATATAGCTATACGACTTTTGTCTCAAATAGAGACAAGGGATAGAAATAGACTTTTGAGTGATAGATGAGTTCAAGTCTCCACATACCTTTTGTTGATGAAGTTCCACAAGATCCCCTTAGTATTTCTTCGTCTTCAATCGATGAACGCCGTGAAGTCTAAAGCTCAACTACACTTTCTATCCTAATTCGATACTTAGCTATAAGTGGACTAGAAATCAAGACTTATAGTTTTGACAACTAAACTTGACAAACAAGCTTGAGATAGCAACGCTATGGTAGTTCGACCGAGCAAAAAGTGCTCTAACAATCTCCCCTTTGTCAATTTTAGTGACACAACTATCAATTCATAATACATATGGATTACAAAATAAATAAACTTTGTAGCTTCTCATCCAAATGCTTGATTTCCTTGGTTCTTCAACATTAATCGAAATCTTCGTCACTTCCAAATACTCCAGTTATTCTGAACATGTTCAACTCAGCATCATAGTTGTTGAAGATCCGTAGCCATAACAATGAGAAAATAATAGCTCACAATCATTGTTATACAGTGTCATAATATTATTACACAACATCAAAGTTCAATTGTATCACAACTTTGACAACAATACTCCGATGATATGTATCACTCCCCCTTAGTCAATACTTCATCTCACAATGAAAACCACTCCCTCTTACATAATGATCCGTAAACCATATGTATTTGTAGTGTGAACTACACAATAATTTTTTCAATATAAATTGGCAAAGGTAAGAAAACTAGCGGGATCATAATGAAATTCTCATAGAGATACTTCATGACTAAAAGAGAACATATCAACTTTGTTTTGATGATTTCACATAGTCGAAACTTAGTGTATTCATCGAGGAGTTTATAAAGATACCAACTCCTACAATATTCCACAGCCGCACTGCCCACAAAGATTTGGCAATTAAGAACTCTCCCCCATAAAATGTCATTCCCGAAAGAACAACAAGAGCGACCTTACTTTTACAAGAAAGGAAGGATTTCTTTGGACATTAACAAATTATATGATACATGAATTTGTATCGAGAAAACTCAATTAAATTAACCACAAAGAGAACCCATGATTAATTTAATTGGAAATGCTCAACATAAGAGAACCTATGGAGCCACACAATACTTTCACATAGAAGTGGATAAAGGAAAGATCAATACTGCTGAATATTCAAAGATTCATTCTATTTTCATCAATATTTGCATAATGACATATGATAGACTTAACTTTTGACATATATATGGGACAATCATAGTTCACGGACGTAAATACTGAGATATCCCATAAAATTATTTGCATTATGTAAACACCTATATAAAGAGGAGAGCAGGAGAGAGAAGGAGAAGAATAATTTTGGGGAGGACACTTTTAGGAGGAGAGAGATATTTTTAGAGAAAGATTTATTTTCTTTATCATCTTCTTCCCCAAATAATTAGATCTAGAGCTCTAGAAAATATCCATTAATGGAGATTTCCAATGTAATATTAATGTAACCTCAACAATCATAGTGAAGAATCGTGGATGTAGATCACATTGATCGAACCACGTAAAAAATCTTATGTGTCTATTTAAATTTCTAGCACTTATATTTTGAGATTTAGGTGATTAATAAGTTTAGATCTAGAAATTATTATCAAGATATAGTGAGGGGTGTAGTGTGGGAAATCCTGCTACTACATATGCGCTAGAAACAGGGAACCTGCTACTTGTTGGATAGAAGAAAATCAAAGAAATTAGATACTGTAGGAATTGGATATCACTGGATACTCCAAGTTAGAAACACTAGCAGAAAATCAAAGGAGTCTATATTGATATTTAAAAGAACATTGAGTAGGGAGGATTATTTAGCGAAGAAAAAAGACTTTACATGAGGGAATGAATGTCTCAGCAAACACTCAACTTAATAGCAAGAAGAAACCTTTCCAATCATTGTTTACACGAAACAATTTAAAGAAGGAGCTAAGGACGAAACAAGAGAAACAGTGTGCTAAGAAACAGTAGTAGAATGATGAGAAGCTTTATATCCAAAGCTTACTAGACCAACACAAACAGCTGTTCGCATAGATGGTCCAAGAAGTTCACTTCATTAGTAAAGTTCCAGCGAGGTTGCCGCAAAGACATAAAACAACAAAGTAATTTAGCAAAACCTAGACAGCTCGGTATCTACACAACGACATCGCCAGCAAAGCAATAATGGAAATACAATGATTTTTGCCTTGCGACGGCTTCGCCAGGAGGAGAGATCAGAAAAGCGAATGTAATAGTAGGAAGTACAAAGATCATCAAGGACAGGTAAAGAAATTAGCGGGAAAATAAATTTTGCAGGTCTAAGAGATATGAGGAGAAGGCGGCACAGATGAGAGAAATAAACAAAGACAGATGGGTGAAAGAAAGGAAGAAAGAGGCATGGCAGAAAGAAACGACGAACGAATTACTCTGTCACTACCTTGAAGCAAAGCTAACCCAGCAATTAACGGAGAGGGATCAGTTCAAGAGCTATCAGTACAAGGAGGAGTTCAAAGCTGCCCAGAGAAAGAGCCAAGGAATGACAATAAAGCCCACATAATGAGATACAAGTTCCTACGTGCAGAGGAGTACGATCTAGAGGAAGCTAGCATTACCAACAGCAAACAAAGAGATATTCGAACACAATACACAACAATCCAGCATGCTGATAGAAAGACGGTGATATCTAACTTGACTAACTTGACTGATGAGTTCCAGTAATTAAAGAAGAATGAACAGAAGAGCCCAGCAACCAAAAGGTCACGAACCAGATCAACATACAAAGGCTGAACATATAACGAACAAGAGACAATCAATCATCATTGGAGAACAGAAGCAAAGAAGATAAAAATATATGGAGTTCAATACCAAAAAGCAGATGACCAAAGAACAAAGGCGTGATGAGAAGAGTTATTCATGCCAAGGATTGCGTGCAAAAGATATCAAAAATGTTTCAGTGAAGCTATTCCATGGCTGTGCGAATAGTTCTTGCGAGATTATTATACCAACGAAGAAGGAAGCCAATCCCAGTCTCATCGTTTAAAGCTTACTAAACAATAAACAAACCTTCCCTGCATAAGTTCATATGGCATCATCTCTTCGTGGCTACTCAAATACCAGAAATTAAAAAGCTAAGTACTCCTTTTCTTGTTTTTTCTATGATGATTTGGTCTACTTTTGCAAGTGTCTTGATATCACCAGATTCTATGTTCACTAAAAATGCTTGAAACCCAAAACACAGCCTGTTCTTAATCGAAAAAGTGACTATTCTTTAAGAAACCATGATATAAAACGAATTTTGTTTTGAAATTTAAAACCACCAGAACCTGATGGGATAGTAGTTTACTTGTACCAAAATATAGAATACATTTAAATCTTACTTGGGTAACAACTTTCTTAGTTCTTCATTGGATGGTAGTTTGCTTGCGACAAAGGATAGTTACAGGTGAAAAGATGAAGTTACACGCGAACGAAAGGATGCGAGAACCTAGCGAAGTCCATCTCTTTAGATCGGTTCAAGTTCAAGAGATACAAGATAAATGATTATATGACTCAGTAAGACGGATGAATGAATATCAAACAACAAAATCCGAGCTACAAGTGCCAAGGAAGACGAGAGCAAGCTCAACGGTGAAAATCAAACAACGACAAATAGAGTTTATGAAAATAGATACACCACAACAAATAGCGAGAACAAACAAATAGATAAATCAAAGCCGAGAGGATCATCCACAAAGATAGAGTAAAAATACTTACTTGATCGCAAGCTATTGCAAAGAAATATGAAAAACTAAGGGAGGATGAGGCAACTAAGGAAGAAATATCTCTGCGAAGTCAGCAACCAGCAAAGGAGTTTAACGTACATTCATTCATAGAAGCGGCGAGATTTCACTCCAAACTTTTCAATAACTCATTCTTGGGCAGATGTTCACCTTATGAACATTTACGGCGAGAATAAACACTTCCCAGATGTTCCTTCACTTCACAAAGATGTTTACTACTTCCCAAATACCAGCGTGAAGAAGAAAATTCAAAGTTTATTTCACCAGGGAATCACTGAGACGAATCCATGATACACGAAGTATCACCATCGGCGAACATTCAAAATACCTCGTCGACCAATCGAGTTCAAAGCAATAATCACGAAGGAAAGAGAGGCGGAAGACAAGCCCACTTCGCGAGTTACGCATTACTTGCGGAAGAGCAATGAAAAAGGAAGAGAAATGAAGTCGGGGTAAAAAAAAAAAAAAAAAAAAAAAAAAAAAAAAAACTTGCGACTGGGAAGGTTCGAACCTGCATCTTCAGACCCATTCTCTGTACTGGTGACCAACTGTGCTAGTTCACTGTGTGCGAAGTGATCGCAGACTTCTAATACGTGACTTGTATTCAAGAAAAAAGATGACAAAAAATGAAAAAGATGAGAATCGAACTCGCGGCATCGATTTTCTTAAATTCTCCCTCAACCATCCGTGCAAGCTTCTGTTCATGTTGTTGTGGTAAGGTTCGCACAATTTGCCCTTCGCGAGAGGGTGTTCCTTCGCGAGATGTTAAGCTCGCGAAGTCTTTGATTCTTTCGCAAGAGAGGGTTAGAACGGTTGGTATGGTGCGAGAATATGCAAGAGGCGAGGTCAAGGGTTCAAATCTCATTTCTCACAATTCTTTTTGCTGCGAGATAATTATATTTTATGCGACGTTCATACATTTCAAGGATGCTAGCTTCACAAGCAAATCATATACTTCGCAAGAGACAACAACGACAAATCACAAAGTGAAATATGAGATTATGAGAATGAATGAAAACATGCAAAATATCGCACGAAAATGATAAGAGATTATCAAAGATCATGAAAGTACATGAAGAGCTTATATGCGATAGAATCAACAAAGATAATGAGATAGAGCAAACTAATCATGAAATCATGATTTATAAGAGCTATGAACCTAAAGTGCGTCATAGTAGGGGGACCTATTACATATGAAATAATGTGAATGGGACGAACCTTTATGGCGTACACCCTAGTTCGCGAATAACATTTCGTAAGAGGCAAATGTAAGACCTAAAGTGCGTCATATAAGGGGTATCTCTCGACATGGCTCGGGGGAAGGTTACACCGCTCCTGAAGCTGAGTCATGGAAATTTGGGGCCCATGAAAGCCTATCCGGAAGAGGTACCTTGGATTCCCAACTATATATGTAGGTTATACCCTGGTTGGGCGACCGAGGGTCTCTTCCAAGGAGTCGAGTGTATGCTCAAGGCGCCGAGGTACACGGTTGAGCGAGTGCCGGGATGGATGAACCTACCACTGGCCATTCTTGGCAAGTCTTGGCATATGTTGCACTCGCCGAAGAAAACTCCACTTAGGGTGCGGTCTCGTAACCATAAACCCTATAGGTATAAGGGATAAGAGGCTGCGAAAACAAGCAGTTGTTGTTAAGACCGGATGGGAGGAGCTAGTCTTGTATGGCCGATGTTTCGCCTCCTTGAAGGGGCAACCGGGGAGATGATAAGGCGGCGCTCTCCATTAGGGAAGTGTCAAAGCAGACGCAAATGTCATGAGGCTTTGTTTTCGCAAGGAGACTTAGGCTTGTCATATTTGTGCAATGATCTGCAGAGGCAATAATACTAACGCGAGGGTAAGAGCGAGATCAATGGGTCTTTACACGAAAGTGTACGGACGTCTGCGATTTCGTCGCAAGGCGGCAATGTCATGGGGCTTCATGTTCGCAAGGATATTTAGGCCTGTCATATTGTCGCAAACTAAAACATCCTGCAGAGGCAAAAATACTTGGAAAATGATAAGGCAAGATCAATGGGTCTTTACATGCAAGTGTAAAGGCGTCTGCTGATTTTGTCGCGATGAAAAGGTGGCAGGGGAAGACCTCTAATTAGGGAGGTCTAACTTGGAAGACCACACAAAAATGATAAGGCAAGATCAATGGGTCTTTACATGCAAGTGTAAAGACGTCCTGCGATCTTGTCGCAATGATAAAATTCAACGTAAAGCAATGAAGAGATTATACTATCGCATGAGCACAACGCAGGAGATAGAGGAAAGATAAGAATGAAGAAATAACTCACTCATTCAACACTTTTCAACGATTCTACCTTCGTAGATAAAGAACGAGAGGCAACAATGGATTACAGAAAAAACATTTTATGTTCTTTATTTTCTCGGCAAGAATCATTTCCAAAGAAGATGTTTACCAATGAACAACAAGAATCCTCACCAAAAATGGAATAATGACTTCGCATGAACGAGAGGCAATACTTCTTATACTTCAAGGATTAATATTTCTTATCCACTTCGCAAAGTTTAGAACTTCGCGAAAGAATAGAAGCATAGCATGAGGCAAAGAACATGGAGCGAGAGTTTCGCATGATGGATTCGCAATACTTCTTATATTTAGAGGATTAAGTACTTCTTATACTTCTCAAAGGATACTTCATCCTTCTTATATATTTCGAGGATTAAGTACTTCATATACTTCTTCAAGGATACTTCATACTTCGCATAATTCAAGAGATGATACTTCATATATCACTTCTCAAAGCTTGGAACTTCGCAAAAGAATAGAGGCAAGTACGTACTTTTCAAGTCCAGTATTCTTCAGCTCGTTCCTTCATCAACAAAGACTCAAAGATTACTACAACAACAGATTTTTCCTTAAAGATCGCTCTTCAAGCAATATTCAAGGAAAAAGAGGCAAGATGTAGGATTCAAATATCGCACAACATATTTTCTTAGCGTGCGAGATTCAATTATTTCCTTAACTCGCGAGAAGAGCTTGCGAGATTCATTATTTTTCATAACTCGCGAGAAGGTAGCAAGACTCGCGAGAGTGTCTCGAGAGAAGGTAGCAAGACTCGCGAGAGTGTCTCGAGAGAAGGTAGCAGGGCTCGAGAGAATGTCTCGAGAGAAGGTAGCGAGAGCTGCGAAATCATTAAAGGGCTCGCGAGAATATGAAGTTTATATGTGAGTTGTCATCCATTATGTAAACACCTATATAAAGAGGAGAGCGGAGAGAGAAAGGGAGGAATAATTTTGGGAGGACACTTTTAGGAGGAGAGAGATATTTTTAGAGAGAGATTTATTTTCTTTATCATCTTCTTCCCCAAATAATTAGATCTAGAGCTCTAGAAAATATCCATTAATGGAGATTTCAATGTAATATCTAATGTAACCTCAACAATCATAGTGAAGAATCGTGGATGTAGATCACATTGATCGAACCACGTAAAAAATCTTATGTGTCTATTTAAATTTCTAGCACTTATATTTGAAATTTAGGTGATTAATATAGATTTAGAATCTACAAAATATAGTGAGGGGTGTAGTGTGGGAAATCCTGGCTCACTGCACCCAAATTTAACCGTTATAGTGCCCAAGTACAAGTGATCAATGAAATTG